>BRDA01056262.1:1087-14553 GCA_036984385.1 Crenuchus spilurus
GTGTGTGTGTGTGTGTGTGTGTGTGTGTGTGTGTGTGAGTGTGTGTGTGTGTGTGTGTGTGTGTGTGTGTGTGTGTGTGTGTGTGTGTGTGTATACGTGATGGTCAGTTTTCAAAATCTTATGTAAAAAGGTCAAAAAAAAAATAAAATAAAATAACTTTTACTAACGTGAGACTTTACTTTCGAGTGTGTGTGTGTGTGTGTGTGTGTGTGTGTGTGTGTGAGTGTGTGTGTGTGTGTGTGTGTGTGTGTGTGTGTGTGTGTGTGTGTGTGTGTGTATACGTGATGGTCAGTTTTCAAAATCTTATGTAAAAAGGTCAAAAAAAAAATAAAATAAAATAACTTTTACTAACGTGAGACTTTACTTTCGACTCCTCAATTTATTCTTGAGTACCTTAGTTAATTATCTGGTTTTACACAGATTTGAAACCTGCGTTTCATTGTGTGTGTGTGTGTGTGTGTGTGTGTGTGTGTGTGTGTGTGTGTGTGTGTGTGTGTGTGTGTGTGTGTGAGAGAGAGAGAGAGAGAGAGAGAGCGTGAGAGAGAGAGAGAGTGCATAATCATTTTTATTGCTAATTAGGAATTTAGGAACACTTAGGCTCTTTAAGTCTCACTAAGTCTCTTAGTCTTAGGCTGGTTTTACGTAGAGGATGTGTTAATCAATGTGTAATCAATAAATATTGTAAATTAAAATGAGCTGAAACTGTTCTGAGAAGAAATCATTATAGTGAGCTTATATATTTTATTGTCATAGACAATACATGCTGCACTACATACAGATTTGATGAATGCATTAAGATTGATCAGAAAATCCTGATCAGATAAACTATATCCAACTATTCAACAACTCATAAAAACACGTAAAAGTGAAATAGCAAAAATAATAATAATTATACAAAATAATAATATATAATAATTCTGTGTTTTGTCATGCCTGATGTTCCTTCTAAAAATACAGACATTCAGCTACATCAGTACTCAGGATATCTTCAGAGTGATGTTTCAAAGATTGTCATTGTGTAGAGAAGGGAGGATTCTCCTTTTGAGCCTTAGTTCTTTGAGTTTATTTTCCTTGTGTTCCTGCCACTGTTGTCGTAGGCCAGAGGTCCCACGAACTGGAGCTGGGCCACAGAACATCTGCTGTGAAAAATAGAAAGTAATGTGTAAAAAAAAAAAAAAAGAAAATAGACATGTTCATGCATAACTGAATAGTTTTCTAAACATACATGTGCAAATCAGAATATGGTGAAAAACTTAATTTGTCTGCATAATTTAATTCAAAAAGGAAAACTATCATATTCAGTAATGGCTTATAGACCTTTTAAGCTTAGGTTTAATCTAATGGCTTATGTTTTTAAAATCTTTTAAAATACTACTCAAACAGTATAACATTAAAAACACTTGAAATATGTCACTTTATGTGTATTGAACATAAAACATGTACAGTTAACCTTTTTCAAATGAACTGAACATTAACATGATGTAACGCTGAAGCTGTAGCAAGAGGAAAGGATGCACGCACAGACCTGAAATACTGTGTAACTTTACTGCTAAAAGTGAGTTTAATTATGGTGAAAATGGAAGAAGACAACAAACTACAAGCACAACCCTTACTAAACTACACTTGTTATGATGAACCAGAATACAGCCGCTTAGCTTTGTGTTTGTGCTCCAGCAGCACCAGTGTTAGGGACTGTCTCACAATTACCTGAAGAAATGTGAAGTGTGTCCGTGTCTGTAGCCAATGACATGCACAGTAAACACACAAAACATCCACGTCACTTACAACATTCATTTTAGACATTTTCGTCATTTTGTTTTAAATACAAATATAGAATTAATAATTAATTAATATAATAAATAGTTTAGTAAGTAAATTTATAATGATTCATTTTCTTTGTTTTTGGTTTCGGCCAAAAATTGTAGAAAAAAAAATGTTGACTGTTAACCTAAAGTATCATATCTGGATTTGTAATATTGTTCTAGTGCTGCCACACTGGTAAGGCTGCCTGCAGATGTGCCTGTAAATGTGTTTGTTTTGTTTACTGCCCTCATGAGCTCAGGGGACTTGTTTAAAATTAATTGACACGATATGTTTATCCAAAATGTCAATAACCAACCTGATGCATCAACCATCCACTTAAGAAGTCTATCACTAATAACAATGATATATATTGTTACATGTCCCTGTTATGTAGACCTTTAGGCCATCTATCCTTTTCCTCTTTCTTTCTCTCAGTGAGAGACATCTGTAGAGGAAAATGTGCTCACATATCTTTCTTGGATGTGGGCAAGGCCGGCTGAATATGTCAGCATCTCTACACAGTAAATCTGCCAGTGTTAAATCAACACTATTAGAGTTAAATTAACACTGAGGGTGTCAAAATGTAACACTCTCAGTGTTAATTTAACTCTAATAGTGTTGATTTAACACTGGCAGATTTACTGTGTAATGCTGTTCTTCATTACTGATCCTTGATTCCAGCTCTTTGGAGCTGAGCTTTTTTTTCTTTTAAAGCAGTAACAATAAGACCCTCTCTGAGAAGAGATGCACCGAATAAAAATTCCATTCTTCTTCGCTGTGTGGTTGATTGTAAAAATGCATCACTCCGGGACATGAAGTGTATCTGTTACAGCGAGTGGCCTCATGTCACGCTACAGACAGCAATGTGTGAACAGACATGTCATGATCTGAAACCCCAGGAGGCTACATTCGCTCGCTCACCTTGCTCAAACACAGACCTCGGTGTAGAGGCATCGGTGGCTCCCGGGAGCCGGGGAAGGCGTTAGGAGTCTGCGGTGAGGTTTGCAGGTTATTGTGCATGTTGATGGAGCCTGCTTGGCTATCGGTGGGGTGACAGGGAGTCTATTTTCTACATGACTGCTCTTTATTTCAACCCTGCCGTGCGCTAGATCACTCTGATTGATTTTCCCCCGCCGCCATAAAGCGCCACGATTATGCACAGCACCCAAACTTTAATCAGAGCTAAGTTCCTTAATCCATTATTTCAGGTGGGCATGGAGGGCATGGAATCGTCCTCAGGCTGGTTTTCTGGCTCTCGCCAGCGGATGGACGGACGACTGAAAGCTACTGACCATCTGAGGCTTCCTGAGGCTGTCTCAGGTGTAATATAAGCACCGGCTCCCCGGCTGTTAATGCAGTGTTGATAAGGAGCGGATAATGTGTTCGCTGACCTTCACCTCGCCTTGTGTTGTGGAGAATGTGCCGGAATAAGGCTTCGGACTCCGATGAGTCTGTGCATTTCTATTCCAGAGAGCATAAATCTGGAGCCAGGGCGGGGGTGAAGTAAAGGAAAAGGGGAGGGGAAAAGAAAAAAAAAAACAGCCATGCATCACTATGGACAGGTCATTGGAACAGTGCAATGCTGCGTCTGAGTGTTTCAAGATTAGAAGGGCTAATAATTTCTGAGGGCCATGCTTTATGTTAATGTGGCAGCTCGTGCTGTATATTTCTGCTGAGACGGTGCCTTTGTGGCGCTTAATTTCGCTTTAATAGAACTGTTGTGTTAGTATCTGCAGCGCGGCCTAAGATTTAGACCCGCCTGGAATTAACTGGCTTTATTACAGAGGACGTCCTGCGATTATTTATCGTCTGTCTGTGGACATCAGGAAGGACATGCTGGAACAAAACGGCCGAAAGAAAAGTTCTGCTCAGGTTGTTTTACTTATAAATTCTGACGACTTTGGAGAAGAAAAACAAAGAGCAGCAACTTTAAGCAACTTCAGCTTCTCTTGGTATGAAGTTAAGCCTGAACTCCACTGTACCCTACTAGAGCATCCCCTAAAAGTGAGAATATTGTAGAAAATGCATTTCAGAATTGAATTCAGACATAATACTTTATAAAGCAACATTTTTCAAAACTCTTTTAATGTTGATACTATTTGAATAGTAATTCACAACAATTCACCACGTCATCACTACTCACTAGTGTGTGTAGAACTCAAATTCCTCTGTGGGCAGGGACATTGCTCAGTGATTGTACACTTTCACGTGTTCTACAGCTACAAGACTGATGAGGCTGCCTGTAGCTGTACCTGTAAAATTGCAATTTTTGTCACTGGCTTCACAGGCCAATTAAAAAAAAAAAATTAATAATGGCAATAATCGGCCTGATTAATTGGCCAACTGATTAATCAGTCTGTCACTCATTTTAATGCTGTGGTTGTTTGGTGGGGAGTTGTTTTTGGTTGGATGTCGTGGTGTGAAGACCTGTATACTGTATGATGGTGTACAATACTGTAGTAAATGGGGCAGCCATGGCCTAGTGGTAAGGATCTGGTCTTGTGACCAGAAGGTCACTGGTTCAATTCCCAGACAGGACATGACTGAAGTGCCCTTGAGCAAGGCACTTAACCCCCTAACTGCTCCCTGGGCGCCAGTGGATAAGGGCTGCCCACCGCTTCAGGCACAAATTCTCACAGCCTTGTGTGTTCATTAGTGTGTGTGTGTTTCACTGCACGAATGGGTTAAATGCGGAGGTCAAATTCCGTTGTGTGAAAAATCACATTGGCTAAATTGGTTGATCTTAATCTTAAATCAGACCCATTTTTTCCCAAATATACACAACTAAAGTGTAAACTCCAGCTTTCCTTTGTTAAAGGTTTTATTACAGACTGAGATGATTCAGACTACGATTGCTCCACAAACACATAACTGATCCCTGTGCGAGCATCCCTTAAGCTAAAGCCTCACAACATCCTCAGGTGTGTTTGCATAGCATTTTGTTCTTAAGTCAGCACCTTACACACAAACACACACACACACACACACACACACACACACACACAAACAGAGCTCACACGAATGGTGATGATGCATTTTTATTCTCAAAACCTCCCCATGCTACTCAACTGCTGTTAAACCAGTATGTGGCAAAATGCAAATATGCCCTACTTAGACAATCCATTTATCCACTTGCAAAAGAAAAGATGGAGAAATGAAAGAAATAACATTGGGCACATTTTATGAATTTATATGCATTTAGCCTTAAATTATATTTTTTTAAATCTGCCAACCCTCTATTAATTACCCTCCTAAGTGCATTACATTTCTGCCACGCTGTTCTGGCAGCCCACATTTATCACACGTTCATTTTTCTCTGTCAAAACTCTAAAGGATTGTTAAACTGGCAGTTGTGAATGATTCATATCTAAGGTATTAATAATGCAGAAGTTATGATTATGCATGCAGCACCTAAATGATCATTCAGTAATGGAGTTTGTCTTAAAATCTAAAGTGGAAATAAAGGGCACACGTTTAGCTTTAATTCAATAAAACAGTAAAATTTCGGAAGGGTTCTGTTTATCACACTCAGTCACTGTTAATAATGTAAAATAATGAGTGTGGGATATAAGATGTATCTGTAATAAGTAAATGACTGCCTGACATGAGTGTCTTAGTATGTGTTCTAATTGTTAGAACAGTAATTAGCTCAGTAAGGGGGAGAGGCATTATCTACTGACACTGGCACGGAGTCTAGCAGTGGGTCCATATCTGCATCATCCTTACACACACACACACACACACACACACACTTATTTCTGTGAATTGTAGAAATATTACTCCATTCATTCTTGGAATTACCCAAATCTTAATCTTAACTACAAATGCCTTAACCTTAACATCAACCTTTCCATACCCCTTTCCACTTACCCTAAATCTACCCATAACCCTTATCTTAACCCTAAGACTTATCCTAGCTCTAACTCTAACCTTTACCCTTACCCTAAACCTTATCATATCCCTTTTCATAACCATTAGCCTAACCTTCCCTACCCTTTACCCTAAACCTTATCTTACCCTACCTCTTACCCTAACGCTCACCTTTCCCAAAAGACCAGCTTGCGATCCCCATAAAGTGCAATGGTCCTCACAACATTGGTCTGTAAACAATTTTTGGTCCCTGTAATGTGGCATAAACTTGGTTCACACACACACACAGACACAGAAACTCTGACCCACTCTGAGTTTTTAGAAAAAGCCAGACGATAAAGGTCACTCACTCAGAGACCGTTTCATTAGCTAGTGAACCAATTTTGGCTGTTTAATTTAAATAAATGGAAAACTCATTATAAGAGCACCCTGGGTTTGTTCCTTTAACGCGGTTGTATTCTAATTCATATGCAAATAAGCCATCAGGAAATGCATTTAACAGGACTAAATGCAGAATGTAGCAGCACCACTTTTCATCAGGACATTTTTTTTTTTTTGCAATTGTAACAGGCGAAGAAAAATAATAATGTAAAATTGTAAATGGCTCTGAAGTTCAATTTGTATAGGGCTTTATCTGCTCTCTGCAGATTTTCTCCTGCATATAATGACACTGTTTTAGCAGGCCAGTGGTGAGCAAGACAACAGCAGAAATAAGGAGATTCTGTGGGTTGAATAGTTCACGGCTGGTTGAGTACTACTTAATACGAGGAGTCACCCCATCTGCTACTGAGGCTGCTCTGCTCTTCTATGTTTCTCTGTTTCTTTATTTATTTGTTTATTTTGTTTTGTGTTTTACTCGCTGTAGAAGTGCACATTTGTTAGTGTGGCAGAAAAGCCACATAGCAAAGTTTAAAAATGTAAATAAAATTATTTTCCTAAACTCTCTGTTTGTGTGAAACATCCCCTGGTTACAGGACCGTTAGCAACTTGCTGCATTTTAGGCAAAAGCCTTCTGTTCTTTTTTAATTGCTTTTACAATAGTCTGTGCATTTGACTTGCTAATTAAAATTGTATTCTGTTACAAAAGTTGTACAAAGCGAAAATGAAGTTTATATGATTCATGCTGTTTCTTTACTGTGTTTAGAATCTACTTCCATCACTGCCTGTCTGAGCTCAAGCAACAGTAGTCGCTCATTTGTGATGAAAATATAGTGTACTGTTTGGGTTTGAAAGCATATGAGTTCAATGTGCCTAAATGTGTCTAAACTTTGGACACAAAGTGGCACCTTTGTCAGATATAACAGCTGAACATACTCATGGCATTCTTTCTACAACAGACATCAAATATTCTTCAGCTTGCTTTGCTTTTCACTTCATCCCAAATCAGCTGGATGGGGTTTAAGTCTGGAGAATGTGCAGCCACTCCATGTTTTCAGGCTGGCCATCTTGTTTTTTCCTGAGGTAGTTCTGACAGAGCTTGGACTTATGTTTTGGGTCATTATTCTTGCTGTAGGATGAACCCCTAACCAACTAGGTGCATACCAGAAACGTTCTAAAACTTTTGACCAGTAGTGTGTATGTATATTGTTGTGAAGGACATATGTTGCCTGAAAGTGAAGAGATTTTCATTCACAAGTCATGAATCCTGTACCTGTCCATTAGTTTTGCCATTGGGCCACAATCCTAAGGAGAATGTCCTGTAGACTGGCACTGTTAACACTGCTGGTAGACCTGAATGACTGTATGCTTCCATACTCCTGCAAATTCAGCTACTTCCTTCACACTTCCTTCTTGCCTTTGGTGTTCAAATGCAATCATTCCTTTTCAGCAATCATTATCATCTGCTTTGTGACCCATTTTCCACCCATTGAATGAGATATCCAGTCACACACCCTGCAGGCATTTATGACCTGATCATCCTTGGCATTTTAACACACAAGGTGATGAATTCTTTGTCTGTGGAGCTCATATACACTGTATATGTACTGACGTTGCAGCAAATATCCAATTGAGCTGCTGCTCCTTTATTCAACAAGGGGGGTTGGGGGGGTAGATTTATTAGAAAATGTATTAACTTTTTTTTAGAAACATTGTCCCTTTAAAACAGTAAAATAAGTTTGATTTTCTGCATTTTCAATGACCCATTCATCACTGAGTAATGCTTATAATATGTACAATAGGATCCATTAATGATAGGAGTGTAAAATACAAATAGTGAGTATTGCTATGAATAGTGATACTGTATTGATCCTCAGAAACAGTATTCTTAATTAATAGTGAAACAGTGGTTCATTTTGTGTTTAAACCACCGGCCACTAGATGCCAATGTGATCTATCTTTGACTATTAGACATCACACTGCACACACAAAGCCGACATCAATGAAACAATGCTCACTGAGCTGGCCATCTTGTCTTGTGACTGGAAGGTTGCCCTTTCGATCCCCCGACAGGTCTTGACGGAAATGGCCTTGAACAAGGCACCTAACCCCCAACTGTTCAACGGGCACAGTGGAAAGGGCTGCCCACCACTTCGGGCACATATTCACAGCCTAGTGTGTTCTCTAGTGTGTGTGTGTGTGTGTGTGTGTGTGTCTGTTTCACTGCACGGATGGTTAAATGCGGAGGTCAAATTCCATTGTGTGCAAAAAAGAAATTAAATTAAAATTAAATGAACAGAACAAAACAGAACAGGATGAAAGGAGGCAAATAAAGTATACAGAGAAACAGATTTACTACAGGCGGTAACTGTAGAACTACAAAGTGCATCTATATGGTTAATGAGTGTAGATATAAGGAGGTGGTTTTAATGTTATGGCTGATCCGATATATCAGCTTAGTTAAACATTTTTCATTTTTGTATGGTAGAACTACAGTATATATTGAGATACAAAACCAGCACTTTAGTCTGTGCTTTTGATTGACATATAGAAGTTTTCAGCGGGGACATTCAAACCCACAACTCTATGTAAACATGTGCCTCCTCTCTCAATCATGGAATCAATTGAATTGCTTTGAGCAATTTCACATCACAACAAGCAGAGGGTGAGATGGTCATGGCTGAGTGGATGAATTGATTGCGTAACAAAGACCAGTAACTGTGTGCTAGCTAGCATGCTAGCTGGTAGGATATTATGGCCAGTGTCTACACCAGGGGCTTAAAATCTAGTCTGCAGCATTGTTTAATCTGGCTTTTCTAATAAAAAAAATCATAATTGCATATATTAGTAATCTCCTGAATTAGTTTGGTCAGTTACTTAGAGGAACATTTTATTGCTCAAATATTGCTCTTTGATGGCTCAGTGAAGATTCCTCTGAAATTCATTAGAAGAAATAGGATGAGACAAAATGAGATCAAAATCAAAACTGTATCATTTAGTTTTATTTTATCTTGAGCACAGTGCAAGTGTTTTTTTAACTTAGAAATAGCACTGCTGGCCCACTGTCGGCACTGGCAAACTGCATGCAAGCCAAATGTGGCCCTTATATTGAAAATACACATTTGGCCCACATGTATCATAACAGATGTGGCAGTGTTACATATATTTGGCTGATATGTGGCCCAAATCTGTCATATATTTGGCCCACGTCTTGCAGCGGTCCACCCAAGTGCCATCAATCCATGTGGCAAATGAGCTAAATAAAATGGGGAAGAGGGCCAGATGTGGGCCAGAAGAATTTTGCTATCTGGGAAGTGTTTCCATGGGATATTGTTGTTGAGGAATCACTACTGAGATATGCAATTAAATGCTGATTTATAATGTCAATGATTCATTGAAAAATTACATTTTAATCAACATTTTTTGTTTGTAATTCAGAAGCCGAGTTTAATCGTGCAATCGAGCCAGCTGTAAACTAAACCATGCAGTGAGCTCCAATCCTCCAAAAGACTTATCTCTCAAGCAGAGGAGATTAAAAGATACCTGGTAAAAGATCCCATAAACACAGCAAGATTAACCTGCTATCATTACCCGGCTTACAATTAAAGATCAGAAAGATTTCGGCTTTTGCGTTCTGCACTGCAGCTCACGTTCCTGCATGAACAGAAAGGCATGGATGGACGGTTTGATGAGCTGTTATTGACTGCTGCTCATGGTTTGTCAGCTAGCTGCAATAGGATAGCCCCCGAAGAGATTTATCCTGCTTTGACTAAGCACTTCAGCTAATTTCTGAGCCAATATCTTCTCACTCCTGACAAACCGATCAGGGCATAGTGCCAATATAGCATCAATTACATCTCGCCTGGTCCAAAAATGACATTAAGTGGAAATGTCTGAGAGCATGTTTCTTTAGAACCTCATTTCTTTGAGTGCTGATGACCGTAAAGACAAAGCAAATCTGACTGGGGTGTGTTTCTCAAAAGCAACGTTGGAAAAACTTCAATGCTAAAGAGATGGAGAGAATATAATTTCTAAATGATTACCACAGTGGTAGCTCAACCATGCTATTGAACTGAAAATCAGTTGATGCTTCTAACTAAAGTTACTATGCAGGGTGTCTCAAAAGTAAGGACATACTGATATAAATTAAAAATTATCCAATTTTAGACACAAGCTGTGTTGGACAAGGGAAACCCTGTCACCAACATAGCAGCCATCTTGATTTCTGTCAACTTGTAATCAACTTCAGCTTTACAAATGGGAAGGTAGGTGTGTGACACATCAAATTGGTATATTTTACCAATAAATATTGTGTATAATTGTGTATCTTTTCTTCTTTCTAGGTATTAGTGATGGTTTTATTCTAACAGTGTCTGAACTGAAGAGTAGTTTGGACTCTAACCTGTCTGTACTAGCTGAGATAATTATCTTAATGGAAACAAAACATTGTTGTACATCACTCTGGATAAGAATGTCTGCCAAGTGCCACAAATGTAAACATTATGTTAAAACTGTGATTTTATTTGAAACTAGAAGATTGACCATAAGGGCTACAGAATGTGTTGAATATGCTGAATGTTTAGGTTGTCTTTGCCTGCCATTTCTGATTAACTTTCACTGAAACATCTAGCTGAATGTTAGCACAAGCATCAAAAACTGATCAACAACTTCACAAAGTAAACAAGTGCATGAGCCCACATATATAAATCCAAAGAGTTAAAGGAGAATGTGGTGTCCACTTGATTGGACTTGTCCACTTTTGGGGGAAACTAAACATCAAGTCTCTGACAACACCATCCTTCACATCACCTGTACAGGAAAAAAACAATGTTTTAATGTGAAGTTGAATAAAGTTACATTGGCCAGTTTAATGTGTCACACACCTGCCTTCACATTTGTAACACTGAAGATAAATCCAACATGGCTGCCATGTTGCTGCCATGGCCTAACAGGTTTCTCCCTCACCTCCCTAAAAGGTGAAATGGCCTAACAGGTTTCTCTCTCACCTCCCTAAAAGGTGAAATGGCCTAACAGGTTTCTCTCTCACCTCCCTAAAAGGTGACATGGCCTAACAGGTTTCTCCCTAAAATTGGATCAATGTCTTCAATGATGTTCGCAATGAGGTTGTTTCCCTACTGTTGATACACCCTGTATTGTGATTTACTATTCAGTGGTTGCTCTATCTATAATGACCTAGTGCCTCCCTGGGTCGGTACCGGTACCAGGGGTGGAGACCTGAATGTCTTCAGAACCTTTAGTGAGAATATAACAGTAACAGATTGTGTTGTAATTAATGTAGTTTGAGGTTATATCTACTCCAGTCACTCTATATATTCTTTGTATTTATTTTTAATGTATGTATGGAATCCAAAGTGATACTTCCATGTCATCACTCAAAGGAAAACATGTTTGGCACCTCTTTAAGGCTTTTCTTCTTGTTGTTTTCGATGCGGTACTTATTTTCCAGAGTTTGAGGCTATTTATATGGATTCTTTAGAAAATATTATGCAGTGAAATCTTCCACAGTGATAATTACTTGAGATTGACACAACTTTATAATTTACACTATTGATATTTTTGACATTTTTATATTATATTCATTTTATCAACATCTGTAATGATGTTACACACACACACACACACACACACACACACACACATATATATATATATATATATATATATATATATATATATATATATATATATATATTCTTTAATAAGAATATATGCTGGTAGATATGCAACATTTCATTACTATCTCCTATCTGTGAGGACCATTTAGCACCTCCTACTCTTTTAACTCTTAACAATGTCAGTTGTGGGTTTTTCTCCCTCTGTAGTAACTTTGGACATATAGAGTTTGAAGCTCTGCTGTCATCTTGAGGTATAAATGAATAGCTTCCGTCAGCAGAGTAAAGCGACAGAGTGTAGGCGGAGGGGACTGTGCTCAAGGTTAGCCTAGAGGCTAGGTTAGCCTCTCTGCTGGAGAAACTCCACTTTGATGGAGAAAGTCCCAGGAGGGAGAGACTGAGAGAGACACAGTCAGCCCAAGTGAAGAGAACTACAGAGACATGACAGCACTACTGTTAGCTTAACTCTTTAATGGTAAATATAATCCTTTTAAAAAGATCAGTGTTGGTTCTGATGGATTTTTAGATGATTCTAATATGTAATGAATATATATAACAGTGATTTCCTCATCTCAAACTATTTAGTGAAACAAAAACCAACAACAGTGATGGATAAACCCCAATAATAATGTCAATGTCTCATTAACGTGTCATGTGCCCTTGAGCATCAACTACAGCTTTATAACGACATCTCATGCTGTTCACAAGTCAACTTTCTGTCTGCTGAGGCATTGCACCTCACTCTTCTTGAAGGGTGGTCCTCAGGTCATTGAGGTTCTGGGGTACAGAGTTATGAGCCTCTACATGGCGACTCAGCTGATCCTATAGGTTTTCTATTGGATTCAGGTCTCGAGAAAGTGCAGCACTTAATTTGAGGTACTCCAGTCTTCAGTAGCCGATCCCTAATGATTCAAGGATTCAAGGAGACTTTATTGTCATTCGCATCACATGTAGTACATGAGGTGGAATGAAATTGCATTCCCAAGGTCCCAGTTTTACCCAGTGTGGTAGCTTGATATAAATATAAAGAGTCTTTATAAGTATATGCAGATATACAGACATGATATAGACTATACAATGTAAATATAGACTGTAGACTATGCAGAGCAGTATATTATGTCAGCAGTAACTTAGACTGTACAATGTCCAGAGTATTGAGCACGGCATGGGGAGATTAGCAGCAATTAATATGAATGAGTGGATAAAGAATAAATATTAGCAGCATACAGTTAAAGTTAAAGTAACCAAGTGTAATAAAGTGTCAGTGCGGTGTGTGTGTTTCCTAAGTGGAGTTTAAGAGTCTAACAGCATCACAAATGAAGCTGTTCTTCATTCTGGTGGTTCTACACTTTATGGACCGCAGCCTCCTGCCAGAGAGGAGCAGGACAAAAAGTGAGTGTGCTGGATGGGTGGGGTCCTTCATGATGCAGGTGGCCCTTTTTCTGCATCTGGAGGTGTAGATGTCCGTGGTGGTGGGGAGGCTGACTCCTACAATTTTCTGGGCAGCTTTCACCACCCTCTGCAGAGATTTCCTGTCTGCAGCAGAGCAGCTGCCATGCCACACAGTGATGCTCGAGCACAAGACGCTCTCCACCATGCATCTGTAGAAGGATCTGAGAACTGAGGTTCCGAGACCAGCTCGCCTCAGCCGTCTGAAGAAGTAGAGTCACTGGTGTGCCTTCTTGACCAGTCTGGAAGTGCTGTTGCTCCAGGTGAGGTTGTCACTCAGGTGTACACCCAAGTACCTGTAGCTGGAGACCACTTCCACTTCAGATCCTCCGA
>BRDA01056262.1:18727-38927 GCA_036984385.1 Crenuchus spilurus
TCTCTCTCTCTCTCTCTCTCTCTCTCTCTCTGTCTGTCTCTTTCTCTCTCTCTCTCTCTCTCTTCTCTCTCTCTCTCTCTCTCTCTCTCTCTCTCTCTCTCTATGTCTCTCTCTGTCTGTCTCTCCCTCTCTATGTCTCTCTCTGTCTGTCTCTCTTTCTCTCTCTCTCTCTCTCTCTCTCTCTCTCTCTCTCTCTCTCTCTCTCTCTGTCTGTCTCTTTCTCTCTCTCTCTCTCTCTCTTCTCTCTCTCTCTCTCTCTCTCTCTCTCTTTCTCTCTGTCTGTCTCTCTCTGTATCTCTCCCTCTCTGTCTGTCTCTCTCTGTATCTCTCTCTCTCTCTCTCTCTCTCTCTCTCTCTCTCTCTCTCTCTCTCTCTCTCTCTCTCTCTCTCTCTCTCTCTCTCTGCATAAATAAAGACAAATACCAAAGATCAGAATTGTCCAGATTACGGTTCTTTACGATGTCTGGTGATGGTTTATTCATATGAAGAGCTGTAAATATTGAATTGTTTGTCACATTGCAGTATTGAGTATATTTTGTGACTGTCGTCTGTTTGCATGATAATTTATGGCTGTGTGAAGGACAGCCCCGGCAGAAGGTGAAGCACAGCTCGGAGGATGCGTTTAAAGCAGCCTCCGCAGGGAGATGGAGAAAGTGTCTGTGTATGCAGCACGCTTCGTTTCATCACTCACATCACACACATTGCTCAGCAATTCTAGCATTCGCCAGCGTTGAGTATGTGCACAGATGATATACAAGATTCAAATCCAACATTTATGATTTACAGTGGAACATATTCATTATTGACTCATGCAATGAAAGATTAAAAAACAACTTCATAAACATACTTCCTACTGAAGCTCTAGGTCCTGCCAGACATCCCACAACTTGATCAGAAGGAGCACCATGCTGTTAAAATTATTATGTAGTGATCTGAGGGTGGACTCTGTCTTGGATAGTCAAAATTAACTGTCCATCCATCCATCCATCCATTTTCCGCTTATCCGTGTCCATGTTGCATGGGTAACAACCCAAGTAAAGTAGACTAGACGTCCCTCTCCCCATCCGCCTCTTCTATCTCGTATGCGAGGATTCCAAGGCCAGCTGAGAGAGATAATCTCTCCAGCGTGTCCTGGCTCTTCCCCAGGGACTCCTCCCAGCTGGTCATGCCAGGAACACCTCAACTGGCTCTTTTCAACATGGAGGAGCAACAGCTCTACTCCAAGTCTTTCTCAGATGTCCGAATTCTTCACTCTGTCTCTAAAGGAGAGCCCGGACAACCTATGAACAAAGCTCATTACAGCCACTTGTATCCGTATGTCATTCTTTCAGCCACTACCCAAAGCTCATGACCAGGTGAGGGATGGAACGTAGACCGACTGGTAAACAGAGAGCTTTGCCTTCTGGCTCGGCTCTCTCTTCACCAAAACAGAGTGGTACAGAGCCTGCATCACTGTAACAATTCTGTGAGTATTTGATTATGGCACGACCGTTAGTGAGGTCAGGATGTTGGATGATCACCACCCCAACTCATCCTCAACTCATCCCAAAAGTACTTGATGGAGCAGAGAACACAGTTCCACTTTATGTCCCTGTAGCCTGGCATTAGGAATGGTGCCAATAGGATCACATTTAGTCCTATTCTATAGGCAATACTTCTCTACAGGGACTGCACTGTACATCTGTGTCAACTTAAAGTAGTTGAATGCATTAATTATAAAGGGTGTCCACAAACATTTGGACAAATTATCTATATTCTACTCCTGTATAAATTCTCCATTAACATTTGCTCAATGCTCAGTCAAATTTGTGTTGGGGTAATTATGCTGTTTTGCTGAATTGTGATGGATTTTTTGGTGTACTTGTTCCTTTGGTAATCATAATCAAATCGTTGTGAGGTGAGATTTACGCCCCTATAGATTTGCGATGCGTAACCGCTTATCTGACATTTGACTGGACAAAAAGAGCCCGGCTTCAAATGTGGAAATTGATTTCCACAGAGATCCCAGCAGGCCTCAGCTGGAGTCGTTAATGTTGCCATCATTAATCCTGTATGGCATGGGGCAGTGTCGGTTGACCCCTTCTAAACTGAGGGGTATATCAGTGTGTCCTTGAGAGTGCAGAGAGATAGCGCTGACAGACAGAGTGAGCGGACTGGTCATCGCGGTGATTGGCTTTAATCTGAGCTCCAGTGCACTCTGATTTTATGGGTCAGTGGGCTTCTGCTGCACCCATGCCAAAAGCCCACCCAGCCTGTGTCCAGTCTTGTGCACACACACACACACACACACCTACACACACACACACACACACACACAGTCTGTGTTATTATATTTGTGAGGACATTTCATTCCAAAACTAGCCTCTGCAGTATTTGAATACAGAGAGACCTATCCATCCAATATCTTCTGCTTAATCCTGATCAGGGACGCGGTGAGTCCCCTATGCCTTCACTGGGCACAGGGCAGGGCATTACACCTATCCTAACTAAGGAGAACATGGACACTCCACCCAGATGGGGACTTGAACATGAGACCTCAATGCTGAGAGGCGAATGTGCTAACCACTAAGCCACTGTACCACCCCCCGCTTTGAAATCACTGATAAAATCTGAAACAACTTAGTTGTTAATAGTTTGTAGTTCTGTATCCAGCAAACTGATTGGCTCTTTTTCTTAAAGGGAGGGGCTTCTTCAAATAGATGCCATGTTGAGCGTTACAAGCTTTCTCTGCCATAACTCAATTAATGATCGATCTCCTTTATAACATGTTTGGCAGTTCATGGTATTTATTTATGTCAAAAACATGCCCTGTGACCAATTTGATAGCCAAACTGCCACACTGATATTGGCCATGTGAAGTGCTGAGTTTTTGAATAGTAAATTACTTAAAAATTTTTTGCTTCTTTATTTCTGATTGTGATGGTCCGGCAGGATCATGCCCCTCCAGCCCACCAGAGGTCTCCAATGCCGAACTTTAAGAACAATATCCCTCCCAGCCACTGGAGGTCGAACTCACCGGAATACTAACATTCATCACCATAGACATTAGATTGCTATTTAAGCTAAGCTAAATCATTATATCTTTGCGAGGTCTTGATTATGGTTAACATTTCATTTCTGAGCGTTTCCCGTGTATGGTCTACTTGGTATTTGGACATTCTGCCTGGATTTGGATTCTGTCTTTGGATTTGCTCTCTTGGTTTTGTTTGCCTGATATATTACAACCCAGAGTTCGTTTGTCACCTCATGTACTCGGTTTGTCATTAAAGTCAAACTTGCACTTGGATCCTTGCCTGACTCTTCCGTAACACTGATCATGAGATATAAGCCAAGCTTGAAATATGTCACTTTAGTGAATATAACTACACATATAATATCATTTTACTTATAATAAACATGAGTTTACCTGAATTAAAATATAAACAACAATAAACATTTACACCATATTCTTTTATTTAGATGCACCAGCACATATTGTGCTTTAATTATATATTTTTGGCAGATTATAAGCTATTCAGGGGATTTACATGTTATGGTGTACAGGTGCTATGACTATTGAACAATTGTCATAAGCTGTTAATATTATAAACTTTACAATCTTAAAAAATACAGTCTTAAGTACTGAAAATAGAGCAACTCTTAAATCTGGTACCTAATTTTTAAATTACAAAATGCTATACTAAGAATTGTTAGGTTCTGAAGTAAAAAAATAAATAAAAATAAAGTGCTGCCATGTTAGTTCTATATAATCAGAGTAAGGATGCCCACAGAGGACAAACTTATTGTCATTGTAAACCATTGCAATTGAGTGCAGCTGAAAACTGAATGAGTGCAACTGAAAAGCGATTTTAAAACACGAAACTAAGAGCTGTGTGGTTGATATTGTGGGAACAACC
Organism: Crenuchus spilurus; assembly: GCA_036984385.1. Classification (NCBI taxonomy): domain Eukaryota; kingdom Metazoa; phylum Chordata; class Actinopteri; order Characiformes; family Crenuchidae; genus Crenuchus; species Crenuchus spilurus. The sequence continues at coordinate 22,624 of BRDA01056262.1, forward strand.
TAATTTCAGCATTTGTTTGTGCAAACAATTTTTTTTTTTTAATTAAAATTCAATATGTACCAATATAAATACATAAATATCAAACAAACATACGCTTAGACTGGATGTTTTAGTCATGAAAATGTACAAAAACAAACGCACTCAAACACACATCTACTACTCTTCTCTGGCTCTGTGGCCCTCACTGCAGTCTGTCTGTAAGCTACTGCACATTATTGATATAAATTCTAGCCTATAAATATGCCAGTTTTACATTAGATGTAAATGTCACACAATCACAGATACATATTCACCCCCCACACACACTTAATGCGTCCACATGCATGCATGCAGACACGAAACGCCTGCAGATATCTTTAAATCTCATGGCTGCTCAATTGGACGCATTTTCGCCACAGTTAATCTGGCCTCGTTTTGTTTTTGTGGCCACCACATGGTGCTGCTGTGAAGGGACGGGATCTAACAGAGAGCACAAACTCTATTTACACAGTCTTCCCACAGAGGCCTGCAAAAGACCAGATCTTTTTTTAACAGGGTCCAGCTGTACATCGACAAAATGCATTTTAAATGAAAGTGCAAATGCAGAGCCTGGCTGCAGTCTTTTAGCCCAAATATCTGCAGAATTGGTGATAAACAGACCCATTACTGATGCTATCACTGGCTTTTTTTGTGTATTTTTTTTTATCCTGGTGTAAAAGTGAATGACCTGTTTGTATAAATATTTCATCAGCAGAAAAGTTGCACCTTCTTAATGAAGGTAATCAGAGTCTTACGAGTTCCTATTACACTTGGCAGAGATGGAAAATGAGCCGCACTTTCTAGAGACTGAATTTGGAGATAACGTATCGCATTGTCCCTTATCGTATGAACGTGAGCTTCAATTAAGCAGAGCACACGCTTTTCTGTTTCTTACCAGCCACCGTAATGAATAATTGTCAACCACATGGTGAGAAAAAAAAAGTGAAATATTAGAAATCGAAAGCCTGGCATGCTGTTACATGACTTTACTGTGACAAGTCAGATGGTACATATTATTAGTGAGATTATTAAGAATCATGCGAAGGTAATTTAGCTGCCACAAACTCCAGAAAATATTAAATGTCACATCACGCTTCACTTAATACGTTAAAAATGGAGGTGGAGGAACCTGGCTTGGGTGGGATTCGAAATGGGGTCGTAAGGGGGAGGGAAAAGCCCATGCTATCTCATCTAATTGAGAGTAAAGGTTTAGGGTAGAGGCTTTAAATGAAGCATGCAGGAGTCCTCCCAACAGCTCATCCCGCCAAGCAGTTTGAGCGCAATGGAGCCTCTCGGCTCTGTCAAAACACCGGCCTATTTTGTCAAGTTTTATATTCAAACCTAGTGGTCTGTGAATGTGGAGACGCTGCTTTTCAACAAAGTCTAAATTTAAACAAATGTTCCCCTCTCCTCCTCTATTACCCCAAATTCCACTCACTTACTGAGTCTGCATGCATATCTGTGTCTTTTTGCCTTTGGGTGCTGGCAGTTTCCTGTTGGAATGTGGGTTTTGCATATGTCTGGCATGTGTGACTGATGGGCTGTGCATCCATCAATCATGGACACACTATATGTCCAAATGTTTGTGGACACTCCTTCTAATGAATGCATTCAGCTGCTTTCAGTTGACACAGATGTACAAATGCTCACATGCTTGTCTAGTCCCTGTATAGAGGTATTGCCAATAGAATAGGACTAAACACGATTCTATTGGCATCATGTCTAATGGCAGGTGTGGGCTGGAGCAGTATGAAGTCCCCCAACATTGAACTCTGAAGTAGAAATGCACTGAATATTCAACAACTGAAATTATTCAGCTGAAAACGGCAAAAAAACCAAAACAAACAAACAAACAAACAAACAAAAAAAACACTTTCTATGTTTGAAATCATTTATACCGAAAAATTACTATTTGGACATTCAAATTGTGATTTTCCTCACCAACAAAGCACAGATTCACCAGCACAGTTACAGACAACAAACTACACAATCTTTACTAAACTGCACTTGTTATGATGAATACAGCCGATTAGCTTTGTGTTTGTGCTCTAGCAGCTGCAGTGTCAGGGAATGTCTCACAATTACCAGAAGAAATGTGAAGTGTTTCAGTGTCTGTAGCCAATGTCCATCACATTAAACACACAAAACATCCATGTGACTTACATCATTTGTTTTAGGCATTTTCATCATTTTCTTAACTATTAGTAATAATGTAACATACATGCATCTTCATACATCTTCATATATTATTGATATTGTTTTATATACAAATATAAAAAAAATAATCAATTAAACTAAAGCTAATTATGTCAAACCAACTTATTCAAATACAGACGTTCATTCCTGACTCACTACAAGACTTATTTTGCCAAACAGTTTAGTTACTAATCTTTTATAGAAATCTGGAACCATGTTTGGTATTCGGCCAAATGCTTCATTTTGTTTGGTTTTGCTAATGCAATCAAATACTCACAGCAATGCTTCAAAATATTGTAGAAAGCCTTCCCTCAACAGTAGACAAAAGCAGGGTAAACTCTTTTTCATACACTCAATCCTGAAGAAACAATGACACAGCTGGTGTCCCAATACTTTTGTCCAAGTAGTCTAAGAAGGTGCATACCTGTATATGTGAGTCATCACTTGGTCAGAACATTTCCTGTAACTGGGCTGCAACAATAAAGGGTCTGTGTTCAGTAGCTTTAGTGAGAACATAACAGTATCAGGTTGTGTTGTAATGAATGTGCACACTAGTTCATTTGCACGGGAGACTGTGACGTACTCATTTTTCATCCACTTTTGCTCGCACAGCTGTTCACAGATGGTGATAATTCTTGGATATAATAACTGTAATAATATGATATTATTGCACTAGAGAATGTTCATAAATTTTGCTCTGTGCCTTTGTCATTTGTGCCGATGACAAAACACAGCTCATAAATAGTGAAAATAGATTTTTTTCAACAACTTTCCGTGTCTCAGCTATGAGACTGGGCTGGTTTAACTCACCCACTGTTAGATACTTAATGTCTGCTGCTATTTATATGACTGCGAGCATAAAGGTTTAATAGATGGTAAGGTGGGGGTGCACGTATCATCTTACATGTGGACATAGTTGTTGTATGTATTAGTTCAGTACCATAATATGAGTCTAGTTTGACCCAAAGGGACACTAACTGGTGGTGATGACCATCTATGGTCTCCACTGTAGCTACTAAGAGGTTATTAGAACGGCCTAGGAAAAGTGCATGTGCACAGTGGTCCAGTACTGTGACTATGATAAATATTTGAAGGATGTGCCTTAATAGGAGCTGCTGGTGTCTGCATCTCACTTCAGTGCATTATTACTCCATGTTTTATTTAGTGAACTTCATTTGTAGCACTCTCGCTTGCCTTTACAATAGGACTTTTTAAAGGCTGTGTGTCCTCCTGGCTCCGAATGAAGGCAGCGTGAAGAAGAGCGTGTGGAGTGCAAATGGAACTGAATTAGAGTCTTTAAAAGCCTAAACTTGTCAGCGGCTCATGAAAGTTGGAAATGTCCGCAGATGTTGGGTTCTTCGGTCTGATTGTGCCGGGATGCTTAACTAGGAATTGCACTTAGAGGCGACCCAGCCAGAGCTTCTACTCACAAGTTAGGAGATGTTCACACACAGGCGAGGTGAACACCGAATGGTCGTAGCGAAACACTTTGCGATCTCCACAGTCGTGATGGTCTCCTTTTTCCCTGTAATGTGTCCTGAATTAGCAAAATGAGCTTTTATATATGCTACTTTAGATCCACTTAGAACTTCAGTGGCTTGTATCGTTGACTTCCTTCAACTTTATTTGAAGGGGAGAAGCCACTTTTTATGTATTTCTATAAATACATAAAATGTGAATTTGTGTTGAGTTTTGTGACATCACAAAAACAGTGCATTAGGTTTTGCTGTTTAGATTTAGATACAACCTCTATTGACTTTATGGGCTGTTGGATGGCATGTTGTTAAAATGTAACAATATTTGTACAGTCTATTGGCCAATCAATAAAAAAACAAAACAGTTCATCCATTCATCCATCCATCCATTTGGCATTATTTTTTCTATGTGTTGCAGCCAATCATCTATAAGAGATTTTGAACTTAATGGTTTGTATATGGCTAAGATGAAGAAAAGGATGAAGAAGAAGAAGAAGAAGAAGAAGAAGAAGAAGAAGAAGAAGAAGAAGAAGAAGAAGAAAGTGAATATATGTAGATTTGTTGAGGGTACAGTGCATTACATTTTACTGTTTAAATTTATATACAGCCTCTATGGATTCTATACTCAAGTGGACAGCATTTTTGTAACTTTACAGCAATAGTTGCATAGTATATTGGCCAATCCATCCATCCATTTATTCATCCATTCATCTATCCATCATTATTTCTATGTGTTTAAAGCCTCCCATACACCTAACGACTTTGAAAATATTCTGAAAAGATTTTTAACACCATCTCACATCTACAGACTTTGTAGCCCCATTCAGTAGTGTTTAGTTAGCTAGTTAGCTTTAGCATAGCAAACACCTGGGATTTCAAAGGCTTCACCAATTTGTCCACTTTTTTCCTTTTTGTCCTCGTTGTGTAGTAAATGGTAAAACACTCTTGCTTGCTCCATTAGATTCTCCTTTTTTTTCTACAGTCCAAGAGAACCGTAGTTTCTGAGCTCTACCCGCCAGACATTTGTGTATTTACTATTTGGCTTTGTGGCTTTCCGTAGCTCTCCTATTGGTTCCCAACAGTATTTGCTCGGGTCAGCCAGTTTGATTTTATTGGAACGCTTCGACGTGAAAAAGACTGACTAAAACTTTCAGTCCTGACCACCTTACACTTAACGATCGAGATGATGCGACTGCAACTCAACTCTAGCAAGACTCTTGTGATTTTAGCCCGACTTTGAAAATTTGTCTGCGACTGTAAAATCGCATGAAAGTCGTTAGGTGTAAGGTAGGCTTAAGCTGATTTTGAACAATTTTGTTATGTTTTTCTTGGTTAAATAGTGTTTATTGAAGAAGAAAATAACACTAATTCTTCAGTGAAATCAAATTCCCAACAGCCATAGCATCTGCATAACAGCATACAAATCCACTGAGCCTAAGCAGGTCTGAGACTGGTCAGCACTTGGATGGCAGACCAAGGAAAAGTCTCTGGTTGAAGTGGTGTTTGTGAACAACATCTGCCCCTATTTCTGTGTTCTGTGTGGATCCAAATGGTCCAGTGAAGTGAACGAGACACTGTACTGTATAAATGTCTCTGTCTATCAAGAGGGATATAAAATTGAGGTCCAGATTGTCTGAGGTCAGAATAAGGTCCCTGGTTATTTCCTCTAAAAGAGTAGAAGTATTACCCTGATGTCCAGCCCACTCCTAATCATCCTCATCTTCAAAAACTGGCTTAGTCTCTCCTCACCTCTCTGTCTAATAGCTGATGTGTGCTGTGAGTTCTGGTGCGGACCGTCTGCAGGTGGATGCTGCCCATTGCCCATCTCATGTCTCCCAAATGTCAAAAAGCTTTGGGTGTCTAGAAAAGTGCTGTAGAAATGAAAGTAAAGAATTCCTGCTTTGGCCTTTCTGTAAAGTACTGAAGATTAGTGATGTAAGCTTAAGATATTAGCCTGTCTTGAGTTCATGTTAATTTCTTGCATTGTCATTGTGCAGTAAAGCTGTGAGATCGCTTTATTGTTTTATCAGACAGGATGCAGAGCTTTTAATGTCGAGTTGCTGCTTGCCACTGGCCAGCCCTGTGCTTTTCGCCTCTTTATTGTTTGTGCTTTCAGGTCATTTGTCATATTATTTCAAAAGATGCAGCAGACAAGATCTGAGCACATAATTGCGGAGAGGTCTTCCATATTAATGAGCACAGTGCAGGAAAAAAAAAAAACACTCACACCAGCAATCTGGACGTGTCAGCCCTCGGCTGTCCTCTCACCTTCTACACCTGTTTTGGTTATTTATCTATTTGATTTATTTATTAATTTACAGGCAGAGAAAACACTGTGGCCATCACAAAGTTCAGATGTCATCTGTTCATACAACAGTGATTAAAGATGGACTTGTTTGATGTTACAGAAGTAAAGATTACTTTATCTTTCCAATACAACACCAGGCTTCTATGTTTTTGCATGTGGAGAAATATAAATATAAAAATCGGACACAAATGATGTAAATAGAGGCTCTGAGTGGCTCAGCGGACATTATGGCCTGAAGATGGCCGGTTTGAGTCTCGGATCAAGCTGCTTCACCATCACTAGTCGGAAATTGGCTGTGCTCTTTCTCGGATCTTCTGTTCCCATCATTCTCCCTGTAATTTCAGCCCAGCTCAGGTGTCTGTTAGCTGATGTATCAGAGCTGGGGATTCTGCATTTTCCTCCAGATGTGTTCCTCCAACTATGCATCAGCAGCAGATAGAAAAAATGCAGTGGCTGACTTCACATGCGCTGGAGGAGGCATGTGCTAGTCTGCAAAAACCAACCCCCCCCCTCAGCTTTTGGGAGCATTGCAAGTGATTTGGGGAGTCCTAGAATATGTGTGGGCTTCCAAAATTGGGGAGAAATTGGGTTAAAAATAATAATAGTCATTTAAAATGTAAATAGTTTGTAGTGATTGACTTGCATTAAAAAAACATCAGAAAAATGTTTATTCATACTGTTCTAATTACTTTCGATTCTACTGTAAAATTACAGTAAAATATTGGCAGCAGTTTCCAGTTGAGTATCATAATGTTTACAGTACCTGTACCTGATTTACCATCTACATGTGTATTTCCAAAAGTGAGAATATTGAATCTTGTATTTTATTACATGTAAAGTGAAAATTTTCAACCTTTATTTGCTTTAATGTTGATGCTGTTTGAATAGTAATTTACTCAAAATAAAATATTTCAATAATTTGAGATTCTGGATTTCTGATCGTTATAAGCTGTAAGTGACATTTTTGATGATATTCTTTTTATTTCTTTTTTGTCTTTGCTATATTTATATCTAAATTCTAATATGATACAAATTGCATTAATATTTTTCATCTGTTGTCCTGGTGCCATATTAATATAAATTCCAGTTGCAGATGTCAACAGATAAAATAATAAGAAATGATCTACTTAACTATCACATCATTTTAGGATGAATAAAACATAGCAAACATATGTTTAGGGTATAAATAAAGTAACTGTAGATTAAAAATATGTGTATTTATTCATGCAAGCTAACAAAACAACAAGAAATGCTGGGAAGGCTACATACATGTTTATGTACCAGAATATTATGACCACTACTGGTTTGGCTTGTATGCAGGAGACTTCTCGTTCTTCTGGCAGCATAACAGAGTGGTGCCCCATGAGGCACTGATGTCAGAGGGGAATGAAGACTTTGACGAGTGTTGCAGAGCAGTCAGCATGCCACAATAGAGCAGTTAACTACCTATTACAGTCCAAGTGTCATCCTAGCCAAGGGTGGTTATTTTCACTATTAGGTATGTGGTCATAATGTTCTTATTTGGTTGTGTATTAGCAGACACCTTCATCATTATTGGTGAAAACTCTAAACTGTACTTCTCAGAGTGCATATAAAGCAGAAGGTCATGGCTTTTCTCATGGACATCTTCACCAGCAAGCTGAGTAGCTGTTTATGTTGAAGGGCGGGACTCTGCATGAGCCATGTTGAGCATTACGAGCGTTTATATAATTTTATTTTTTACCAGTGACTCATCTACTATTATAATGTCTCTGTTATTAATCAGGTGAATCAGCAGATGATTAAGTGTAGGTTTTTAATGGGTCCCTTTAGGCCTTAATTTCAAACAGCACAATAACATCACTTTTCACGTTGCTCCGTCAGATGAACAATGAGCTCATTTGTCTTCACAGAGTCTCAGATATGTGTGCTGTGAGACAGTTCAGAAGATGTGAGTAGTAAAGATTCCAATGTCAGTTTAAGTGGCTGTATTCTAATATGATAACAGACTGATATAATAGAAAGAGAGAGATGGAGAGAACAAGAGAGGCAGTGGAGGATGGGATGAGATTTTTTTTCTCTGGCTTTTTGAGAAATGTCACCAGAAGCAGAACGCTCGCTCCGGTGGAGGAGAGTGGAGAGATGTCTAGGACATGTGAAAGATCAGAGCACAATAAGCACATGTCTGACAGATGGTGAGGCAAAGAGGGAGGAGAGCAGAGAGCAGGGAGAGGATGAATGTGGCTGTACAGTAAAAGCTGCCATCCTGCGCGACTGTTGGGAAGTCTGTTTTATAAAAAAAAGACACATTTCATTTCGCTGAGCAGCTCCTACTTATGCCACCAGTTGTACTGTCCTTGGGTTTTCTTCCTTTGGGTAACAGAGGGGAAAAAACCCGACTCTGATATGAATTGTTAGAAGAGTGGAATTACCTTCATAGCTAAGTTTCATTCTGGAGCTGTCCAATCACGGCCCCCCGAGAGATGGCGAGACTGCACCAGTGCCAGAAGCTCCCGGGCTGTCTATGATGCCTCCTTCTCCTGGCTGTTGATTGTGCATTATCAGTGCCCCTCACACACCGAAAATTACATGTACCACCGGGGGTAGCCATGACAATGACATTCCGTTTCCATGGCAATCAAAGGGACCTATTGGAAAATGGGTAGGCCTGTCGCATAGTGATAATAGGTCTACTCATTTCACTCTAATTGAAAAAAAAAGCTTTTGAAAAAATGAAAAGGTTCCACCTCTGAAATACCAGCTTGTTCTCATTTTGGAGATAAACGGGCATAGAAAGTATCCACCAAATTTCAGCAGGTAGTCCTGAAGTCTGATTGATAACAGAGTGACCGCAAGTTACTGAACTGATTCAGGACATAGAGTTTGAGGTAGCAAAGGTGAAAGAGTGGTTGTACTGGTATTGCTGGTGCACAATATTCTTCTTCTTCTTATTATTATTATTATTATTATTATTATTACTATTATTACACTTTTGTGTTTTTACACCTATATTTTAGTACCTAGAGAACCACCCCACACACTGTGAAAAATTAAAACCATTTTTTGTGAGCTGTCTGGGTCTGAAAACATGAAATTTATTGGTGGGTTCAGAGTTGTGCAATAAGGTAATTTTAGCCATGCCCCCATTTGTGTAATACCACCCACAATCTTGAACTGAGTTTGGCCATTTTATATTTACACATAGCTAGATACAAAGAAACACAAAGCCTGCACAACAGCATAAATTAGAGAGTGGATTATTATTTTTCTGATAGCAACATCCAACTAATGTTTGCTTCAGCTTTTATCTTCAAGTGAAACCTCATCATTAGTGATTGAAAGTACATTTGCTGTGGTCTTTGTTTTGGCCATGGTGTGCTATTGTTGGGCTATGTTGGCTGTGTTGCAGTTCATAGACTGGATATGTATCTCTAAAAACATGTTTGTGTGAGTTTAGTTGTGGTTTTGAGTTTGAAGCTGAAGTTAACTTCTTATTCACTTATCTTACTCCACTTTTAATGAGGCAGCAGTGGTATAAGATGTATATTGTGTGTGTATGAGGGATGTAATATGGGACGTTTAACCGTCATCATTATTTGTATTATTCTTACCATCACTACTATCACTACATCAGTACACCTGCACACAACAGCAGCCTTATAGGACTGTATGATGTCTGTCTGTCAATAACTAATAAGTATTTGACCAGAGGAGGATGGGTCCCCCATGTGAGTCTAGTTCCTCTAAGCTCTGAGGGAGACTTGCTCACTGTGGGTTTTATGTTTTTTACTGTTATTACTGGAAGTCTGTAAAGCTGCTTTGGAACAACATCAGAAAAGTGTTACATAAATAAGTTTGACTCCTCTGTAGATGTTTACTAATGGATAATACAAACCCAATTAACCACAACTGAATAGTTGAAACAGCAGTTCAGAATACATAAACAAAAGTTTTCTGTCAGGAAATGTGGTTGGTCAACTTTGTCATTTTAATAGATCAAAACAGATGAGTCACATTAGGAAAATCAAAGGAGCAGTACCAGTGGAAAACTTGAGTTCATTCATTTTATTAATACAAACTTAAATATCATCCAGTACTGTGATACTGTAGAACACCAACATAGTGGTACTGAATAATGAGACTATTGGGAGTCCTTGGGCAATTTTGGCTATTTGTGAATACTTTTAATTTAGTTTTTATAGCCCACAGGCTGCACAACATCATCTACATATTTGACCTGATGCTTATTGTTCACTTTAACATGCTGTATCTGCACAAAAAAAATAATGCGGTGAAATGTGAAAATTGATTCTATGATAAAAAACCACAAAGAAAATCAGTGAAGCATTTTAAAGATTTAATGTATTAACAGTTCAGATAAAATTAGCTACTATTGCACATCAAACTGTTAGAATATTGTGAATATCATTCATCTTTTATATTCATTACATGTAAGTGACATATTTCAAATCTTCATAAATTCAGAATCTCTCATTTTTTTATATTTCATTTTGAGTTTGGTAAACTTATATTTAAACATTATAAATATAAAAAAAACAAAGCCATGAATTGTCACTTTACATGTAATGAATTAAAAGTGTAATTTCTTGAATTAAATTAGAAATTTTCCTTTCCTGCTGGCAGCATATTAACACAATTCTGCAAAACACTTAAATTTAACTGCGAGATTTTATCCTAGAAACAAAACTAAACATACCACAGATACCTTAAAGGGTTTACTTGTAAAATATAAATAGCTTGAATCTAAATATATATTTTTATTATTGTGAGAGGAGCTTAAATAAGCAGTGACATGTCTGTGAGAGTGAGTCAGACAGCTGCTCCTGCCAAAGATGTGATCTATCATTCATATTATAATGACATGGTAATTCCAAACATTCATTTGGTGGGTTCCAGCAGCCAGGAATCTGTAGAATGTGGTTTGCACAAAGAGCTCTCACCTGATTGTTCACACTTATCTCATAAATATTCAGTGTAGGGTTAGTGGCAGAGTGAAAACAGAGTGTCACCTCACATTAGTTAAGCTTTAGAAATAAAGCCACATACAATTTCTAAAAACTGTAATGACCAGTGTTGAGCCAACACCTCTGTTTATTCAGTTCTGAGCTCAAACGTCTTAGCTAGAAATGTTTAGAGTGTTTTTTCACAATGTAACAGCACATCTGAAAATGGGTTTTTGGAAAGTCTAAGCATAGAGCAGATTTAATCTAAATATAGATTTATGACACTTACTGTTTTGACACTGTTGTTGCTGAGTTTATGCTGAAAAAAAAGCCAGTGTAACACTTTGGAAAAAATCATTTTAGATGAGTGTTATTTCTAAAATGTTAAAGGTATTTCAGACTCCAGAGGGTTAACTTTTTATTTTGGGAGATGCACTAGTATATAAACAATTTACAACAAACAGCAGGTATAAGGTTCAGTTTTGGTAGGTCCTGCTGCATTGTTTCACTTCTTCATGGCTTTTTCAGCTCTCATAGCTTGCTAATGTTTTTTACGAATTTACAATTATCATTTTTTAATTATATTTAAAGGATCTTATCTTCATTGTATGGTCAACATCATACAAACCCTAGCATTTCAAGCCAGCAGTTTCAATAGAGCCTTGCCTTTTTTATACTGTGAACTCTTTAACCAACAAGGAGATTTGATGATGCTGGCATGAGGGTTCTCCTGAGGGCTAAGTCCTAGTTATGGTATACGACTCCATGAATGTGGAACATGTGCTGATGTAACATTTTGTAATTATTAACACGTGAGTTCATACCGACACCAGAGCAGACCTGGACCCTCAGGATGATTGACCTGCACATGATGGAAGTTCCACTGAATAGTGAAGTGTTGCTGAAAAGGGAAAGCAACAGCACTGGGTGAAGTGTTTACACTGTGGTGAATAATTCACTATGCTCTAAGAGGATTCCAGTAGGCCTGACCCTCAGCCAGTATCTGCTGTTCTAACTGTGAACTGTGGGAATAGAAGTTAGTTTACAGCAGCTAGAATTACTGGAAGAAAAGAAATTGATTTATGCCTGTTGGTTAATATAAATGATTGATTTGTGTCTGTGATGTGCAGATATCTTGCAGGCAAAAAGAAAAGCAAGAATCAAAAATTAGAAGAAAAAAATAATACATGTAGTTTATGAATTGCACCAAAAGCAATGCAGCAAAATTTCAGTCCTTTTTTCAATTTCATATGTTGGATATGCTTATAATTCTTTAACCATGTAAAGCCTGAACAAGCAGATGAGTGGAAGGAAACTCACTTTCGTTGAAACTGGTGTGTTTATTTGACTGTACAATTGTTTAAAAAATAATATGTTTATGTTTACGGCATTTTGCAGACGTTCTTATCCAGAGTGACATACAACAGTGCTTTGTTTCCATTAAGAGAATTATCTCAGCTACTACAGACAGAATAGAGTCCAAACTACTCTTCAGTTCAGACACTGTTAGAACAAAACCATCACTAATATCTAGAGAGAAGGAAAGATCCACAATTATACACAATATAAGAGCTTTACAATGCATTACAATAAATGTTTTAACTAGTGCTCACTTAAGTGCTCCACAAACCGATGAGTGTTTGAAGAACCAGTGGGAGTTTGTTCCACCACCTGGATGCTAGTATAGAGAAGAGTCTTGATGCTAGTCTTCCATGTGTCTTCAAAGATGGCGGGTTTGAATGTATCATATTTGATACATTCAATATCTGTTCACAGAATGTTGTTTAAACACATAAAAACATACACAACACAAAATTGTAAACCTCTCATACACAGTTTTAATTTTTAAGTCTTGTTTAAACTGCAGTTCATGAATGTATGAAATAAGCTCAACTATGTATCAAATATGGAACACTTAGCTTTATACGGTTAAATTATTTTTTGTAAATGAGATGTGTGTAGTTAAGTAATCTATGAACTGAAGCCAAATCATTAGAAAGGTATACATCTGTTACCTTAAAAAGCCCATACCATGGCCTTATACAGTATCTAACGGCCTGTTTATTATCAACAGAATATCACTGAGGCTAAAGGCTAATTAATTAAAAGTCTAATAGTTAGAGCAACAATGCAGCTCTGCAGATATGAAGGCTGTTTATATGTTGGCACCAGTTGACCTTATGTAACTCTGACGTAAAGATGATTTTTAACACTTTGACTGTATATGGATCAATCATGTTTTTTAATCTTTAAGCCAATCAATATTGTTCAAGCTATTTTGGAAGTTAGCTGTTCAGTAATTGGAACTTTGGTAATCTGCTATATTTGGTGTACAGGTAGGGATCTCTGGTGTCTGTATCAAATCCACATGTCTTATCTAGTGATAGCTAAAACTTACCTTTCATACCTTTAATGCATTGTTGACACTATTCAAGTTATTGATTAATAATTTGATTCATTGATTAATTAGGAATATGTGCTAAATATGCAAGATATATAACATAAACACAAAGCAAACATATTCCCACCTTGCCCAGTTCTACACAACTTTGACCAGGGTGACGATAAGACGTGATGGGTGAGCAGGTCTGTATTCCTCTGTGGAGAAGGCATTAATTGGAAGATGCATGCGGTAACAGGGGAGGAGTCTAGGGTGCGGCATAAGCCCTAGACAAGAAGGTAAATACAAATGCTTATGGACCAAATACAAACAATGACAGGTCGACACAGGAAAGCAAGGAAACACTACAGGACCCTTAGAATTCGATAATTTTATTTGATAAAATCTCTTTAAACAAGTTAAAAATGTCAGATTTTATGTTAAATAGCCTTGTAACAAGCTTACATTCTCAAAACAAGAAATTAGACTGGATTTAAGATGTTTTCACTTAATAAGATACTAGTTTTAGGCAGTTTTACTTGTCAGGATTCATCTATGTAGTGCCATGGCTTCTTTATTTTGCTGTAATTGATACAATAATCACATTGTGCAGAATTTAAAATCTATTTTAATTGGCCTGAAAGAACTTTCTAATGTGGTCAAGAACATTTATAATGACTATCAGTGAATCAACAGCTCTTGTGAGAGTAGCAAGTGGCTATTATTGTAATGGTGAGTGATGGTGGACAGTGCTTTTAAGAAGAGAGATAAAGAGCGTGCCTTGTGATTTTGGGCGCTCAGAGCGGGAGCGCGTGCCCATGCCCCGGTATGAAGCACAGGCTGAATTTCCAAAGTCAGACACGAGCACAGAAGCCTGCCAACCTCCGACAATAAATCAATTTCTATTTAGATCAAACAGATTCAAATGTGAAGGCCTAATGTGGCACAGAACAAACAGGCCGAGCAGATGATGAATGCGAGGCGAGACGTGATGGGCGGCCCGACTGATAGCCCGCTATCATGAGCATCCATCTTCCTTAATGCCTGCCTCAGTCTGCTGGATCCTGTCCAACACACTCAGATGAATCGTCAAAGACACAGAGAAGCTCTCTGAATCGTCGGGTTTGAGTTATAGCTGCCGGCCCGGTCTATTCCATATACGCAGTTTTTATTATTATTATTTTAATCTCTCTCAACTATCAGTACTGTTCTGTAGACTTTGGCTAGCTGTTTGTAGTCTTTCTAATCTAATAGCATAAAAGGCCCTAAAGGGAAGACAGTCTCTCTGATATTGATAAATTTGCATTCGCCACTTTCTGAAGCTCGTTTTTCTTTTTGGCCGACAAGACGAGAAAAGAGATGCAGAAGACATGATTAAGGCACTTTGTCATTGCTGTAATAGGTTTGTGATAAATGTCTGTCAGGGAGGCTGAGATTCCTGACTGCTTTGTCAGTGTAATCATTAGTAAAGGTTACAGATATGAGCAACTTCTCTGCATAATCTGAGCAAAATATCCACTGATGTTCTGCAGTGAGCAGATTATTGCAAATACTTTTAACTTCTTTCTGTTCCAATAAGGCTGCAAAAAAGTTAAGCAATCTGATGAATCTCCATTGGGTTGTTTTTCTAACCTACCACTTCTGACACCAACTGAGCTGTCAAAACTGTGTCTCTAAGATGATTACATGATAATAAAACACAGAGGACAAGATATTCTCTTTAAAAGCTGAGACACACTACTGGGTCTGTTCCTTATATTCAGAGATTCAATACTCTCATATTATCTAAGATACGCACAAAAGGGAGGAATCATATGAAAGTGGGAAGTCTTTTCTCTCTAGTCAAATTGCTCATTTCTGCATATCATTAACTGTCAATTAAAGATTTCTGTCCTGCTGAAGTTATTGTACAGTTCAGTTACCGCCAACTGTTATCCTTCATCCATCCAGTTTTCATCAGTGTGCCTATGTGACTCGTCATTCATTGTTCACTCTGGCTTTCTCATTGTTTCAAACAAATAAACTAAAACATGTCACACTAAAGCAACCTACCACTACCGCCTGAAAATGGGTGTGAAAAGAAATAGAGGCCGAGAACCACAAGAACGAGTGTACAAAACAAAGATTGCCGCCTGGACCACACCGGTACACTATAAAACAGAGCATAAACCTGTAAGAGTGATGCTAAATGTTCATTTATCCATTTCATTAGTTTTTTGTATTTATTTCTCTTTTTTTTCTCATTATTTTTTTCTTTTTTTCTTTTCTGTATGTAAAGCTTTAGTTATTTTATATAAAATGTATTTTTGTTAATATGTTGGACATTAATTGGATTTACATTATTTCTTCAGTAAGGAATGGAGTAGAATCAGATAATTGAACCTGACACACAACATCTCATAATTTATAGTAAAAAAAAGTGATATTATTGTCTAATTTGTTTGTTTTATTGCTTTATCAGACTGTATTAATAGTCAGTTCTTCATTAATGAATGAATAGTAAAGACCTGCTGGGTGACATTAGCCTGGTTTTCTCTCAGGCTTTCTCAGATTGACAGGACCTGGTTTATAGACCAAATTTTTTAAATTATCCAGCATATTCTCAGCAGTTCAGGAGGTCAGGTCTGAGCAGCTAACTCACTGATATTCTCCTTTAAATGAAGTGACAGGAGTGAAATTGTGTTCATGTGCTTGGACAGACAGTTACTGCTGCTTAATACTGATAATGTTTCATGTGAACAGTACATATTTAAATCTGCATTAATGAAGCTACTTCCTGAGTGTTTCTGCTTGTTTTGTGGTCATTGTCAGTCATACTTTTATTCAATAAGGTAAACTGTTATAATTTTATTTATTACATGTAAAGTGACATATTTCATTTTTATTATTTTTTTTTTTTCAGAAATATGAATCTCAAATTTTTAGAATATAGAATTTAAAGTTTGAATAAATGTAAAATTATTATTATAAATTAAAAAAATATA
>BRDA01056285.1:0-22167 GCA_036984385.1 Crenuchus spilurus
CGTCTCGTTCATTCACTTGGAAATACCTCCACACCGCAGACATAGCTGCTCCTTCTCTACTACCGGGCTGGTTAAAGTCACGCTGCCGTGAAGTGTCTTGTTCAGCTCGGCTGCCATACGTAGTAGTCGTCTTCTTTTTTTAATTTTATTTTTAATTTTATTTATTTATTTATTTTGTGGCGCAAACTAATACTGTCTGTTAGAAGGAAACGAAGCTCCCATCACGCTGGTATCGAATCCTGTAGTATCGGAGCACTTTTATGAATATGAGTACAAGTACACGCACGTGGTATCGGACAGATACCCGATGCTGGTATCGGTGCATCCCTAGTGTAGATGCATAGTGCGCGCTGTACAGTAAAATCTCTCTTCTCCCATTTCACTTTGGCATCTGACTTCTGCCAAGAAATTCAGCAACTGGCTGCGATGCCATGGTTCGTTCTTTGCAGTTCAGTACAAAACAATTTTCACTCAGAAGCAGCAGCGAGTCTCCATATCTATGTTCACTGCCGGTGCGTGCATACGCAGATCACCGGTCTGCACAAAATAATATTAACAGTATTTAACATAGTTACTGTTTGTATGTTATTCAAATTAAATAGGTTTAAGAGTTTAAAGCATTTTTACTATCGTTTTTTTTTTTTTTCAAAAATTATGCAAGAAGGAATACAGCGCATGAGATTGGATTTGATTCTGCAGGTAACACGTGAGAAAGAATGAGATGCAGGTGATGTGCTGCTCATACTGGACCTTTGCGCCAATGCGCCAACTAGCAGCAGTCACTCAATTTCCCTTGGATCTCGAACAAAAATTCGGACAGAGTTGCAGGTCGTATCTTAAAAAATTTGTATGTTGGTCTGCTCGTATCCCAAGGTAGCACTGTATTGTGAAAATGTTTACTGTTGTTAAAAATATAACTCAAAAAAGGTAAACAATGCTATGGAAAATATACAAATTGTCACCGTTTAAAAAGCAACAACTTTGTGTTTAAAAAATGGTTTCACTTTTCTTATCCTAAAATGACAATAAACACAAAATAGCAAAAGGACATTCAATGAATTTAGCTTAATTTAATCCTCAGATTTGAGTTCTGAAAAAGTGTATAAGTACATATTGGTGCAGTTACACTCAAGAAAGTTACACGGGAAAATATCCCCAAGTACTTTAACAAGAGAAGTTGAAATTCATTACTTTTCCACCTCTGCAACTCTGTGTTGGAGAAGGAAGTCTTGGCCTTAGGGAGAGTTTATTCTCTTCTCTCATTAAGATGAGGAGGCTGATAAATTCCCATCCAATGTCTCAGCAACGTCTCAAGGAACAAAGGAGCTAATCATGCAGGAAATGTTCCGGTTATGAGATGGAGCTTACAGTAGAGTGATACAGGGTTGTTCGGATTGAATCCTTTTGTTTTTCAGGTACAGAGGATTTAGACACTTTATAGCAGGCTTTGGTTATCCAACAGCTGACTCCACTGTTGCATGGAGAAGATGGTTTGGGGAGTGATTGGCTGTTGTTTTCTTCATTAAAGTCAAGTCAGCCTCGGTCACGATGCCTGTAGTTACACTGCACAAAGCTGGCAGCCGCAGGTTCAGTTTGCATGAATTGCTCAGGTAGATAACTCTCAAAGACGCTACTCAAGTCCCAAGAGCCTGATAAAGAAGGAGCTTTGACAAACATGTCTGCTTTATAAAGAAAAGTCGTCTTTATTGTACCTCCAGGCTCGGTGTTAGTACATTCAGAGCTGATCCTGAGCCTGTTTTCTACAGGAATTTAAACACAGCTAAACCAGCAGGAGGTACAACACTGCTTGTGTCATACAAATGAACAGAATAAAACATCATGAGCTTAATATAATGTCTTACATTATGGATACGAACAGGTTCTTCAAACTGCCATGAGGAGAAGAACTGAAGAAATAGACCAAAAATAATCACAGAATCATACACTGTCTGAAGTCTTAGGGCACTGTCCAGCACTGGACTATAATCTGCCTGTTTGAACATCTGACTCTTTACAAATCTTCATATTGATCATGCAGCAGAAGAATAGAAATAGATGAAATAGAAACCTTAGATTTTGTCGCGTACAGTCTTGTCTAAAGAAACTTGAACAGCAAGGACAATCCTTTTAATCTATTTATTTACATACAGTGGAACCTCAGTTATCATTTGCCCTGATTATTGTACAATTCAGTTATCGTCAACTTTTTTGGAGGAAAGTTTGTCCCAGTTATCGTTCATCTGCCCGGTTTTCATCGGCGCGCCCACATGACTCACTGCTAATTTCGGAAAAACAAAGCATCCACCCACGCATTCATCACTTACCCACAAGTTTGTCATTCATTCTGGCTTTGTTTCTCATTGTTTCTCTTTGATAACACTCTAAACAAACTAAAACACCTCACTAAAGCTACCGTCTGAAAACGGGTGTACAAAACAAAGTCTGCCACCAGAAACAGACCTCTCTGGATGCATTTCCATATGCCAAGAAGACACTCCATTAAAGGTAAGAGTGATGTTAAATGTTCATTTATCCATCTCATTGTGTTCTGTATGTAAAACTATACTTATTCTATATAAAATGTATTTTTGTTAATATTTTGGAGTGTCTGGAAGACATTATTTGGATTTATATTATTTCATATGGGAAATATTGCTTCAGTTATCGTTCATTTCAGTTATCATCAGGCACTTCAGAACAGATTAATGACAAAAACCGATGTTCCACTGTACTTATGGACATTATTTATTTATTTGTTTGTGTGTTTATACAATGAAGGTATTTGAGTTTCAGATTGACCATATTATGATAAATTCAGCCTTTGTCTATCTGTTCCAGCAAAAGTTTTGGAACAGATAGACAGATGGCAACAGGTAGTTGCCAAACTGCTGCAATCTTCATTTGTAATGGTTTTATCACAACTTCTCTCAGCTGTTGTTTGTTTTGGAAGTTAATGTCTGGTAATTGGCCAGCATCAAACCTGCCATTTTTTCCTTGATGAAGTTCTTTGTTATGTTGGCACTGTAATTTAGGTCTTTGTCTTGCTGCATGACATTCCTTCAGATTAGGCCGAATAGTTTTTTCTTTAAACTGTCAGAAAGAATCTTTCTGTAGACTTCTGCACTTGAGTTACACTTAGATACCATCATAAGTTACATAATTAATAAAGATTAGTGAGTTTGCTCAAGCAGAAGAAATGCAACCCCAAGCTTGCACTACCACCACCATGTTTTGATCATGAGTAGATCCTTTCTCCACGCTTTGACCTCTTCCTCACTTTGGTAAAACCTTGTTGCAGTACTTTTGTGGCTTATCTCGTTATTTATTTGATGGCCATCCTATTCTTACTGCTGGTGAGTGGCATGCAGTTTGTCGTAAAGCCTCCACATTTCTTCACAACTCTTATCAGTTTTTGTTATCAACTGTTGTTTTCCTTGGCCGACCTGTTTGATGGCTGGTTGTTAATACACTGGTGGTTTCTTTCTTTTTCAGGACATTTCATATCATACACTGTCTTTGTCCAGTGCTTGTAGAATAGTTCTTTTTTTCTCTCTTTTCACTTGGCTCGCTTATCTCCTGTAGACAGCTCTCTGGACTTCATGCTGGTTTATCATTTTAACAACACATTTGAGATTAGATTCAGATTCAACTTTGTTAATGTGATTGCACAAAACAGAATTCCTATCCACGGAGGCCGTAGAGAAGTTTGGGGTTAGGTGTCTCCACCAATGGCACTTTTCAGTCATGACCTGCCTGGAGATTGAACCGGCAACCTTCCGGTGACAAGATCCCTATCCACCAGGCCATGGCAAATGCAGTCTTCACAGGTAAAACCAATCAGAGAAACAAAGAGCAGACATTCAGAGCTATTAACTGCTGAAATAATCAATCTAACATGGCACACCAAGACTGTCAGTCCCATGTCCCAATATTTTTACTCGCTTGGATGGGTTCAAACAAAAGACATCAGGTTCTAAGTTGTTAACACATCAAATATGACATCCTAGTGTGAATATCAGGAAATAAAGGCTAAAATTGTTCTATCTCGTATTCTTCTTTTGATCACAAAAACAAAAGAAATGGCTTTGCTGTTTCAATACTTTCAGAGGGGACTGTAGATCAAGGAAAATTTTTTTCGTTTGGTTGGACCAGGCATCAGAGCCCCAAATGGAAAAATTCAGATTAACATGTTTTTAACAAATCATTCAAGGTTTATTTTAACTCAACTACATCTAGGCATTAAACATCTCTATTTTCTTGCAAAATAATAGTTAGAATTATACATTTAATCAAGAAAATATTTGTAAGTAAAGTGGAACCTTGGTTTTCATCATTAATACATTCTGAAGTGCCTGATGATAACCAAAATGAACAAGAACTGAAGCAATATGTCCCATAGGAAATACTGTAAATCCAATTAATCAGTTCCAGACATTCCACTTACCGTATATAATATCTTAATTTTTAAAGAATAGCTGTAGTTTTACATACAGAAAGCAATGAGAAATAAATACTAATGAAATGGATAAATGAACATTTAATATCACTTTTATTGGTTTACGATCCATTTTAGAGCATGATGTTATGGTCCAAAAGCCTTCGTTTTGTGCAGCTGTTCTTAGAGTCCTCTGCCTCTATTTTTGCACCCAATTACATGTGGTAGCGCCACGCCCTGTTGCTATAGTGTGATGTGTTTTAGTTTGTTTTGAATATTATCAATGATAATCAAAGCCAGAATGAACTACAAATGTCTGGGTGAGTGACGAATGCATGGGTGGATGCTTTAAGAGAAATTAGCGGCAATTCACGTGGCAACGCTGACCAAAACCGGGTGGATGAACGATAACTGGGACAAAATTTCCCTGAAAAACATTGACAATAACCTAATTGTACGATAACCAGGGCAAACAATAACCGAGGTTCTACTGTATTTTTAGACATTTTTCTCTTACAACAAAATTTAGTTAATCAATAATCAGACAAGACACATTTAGCATCAGCAATTACACTTTTGCTCTGGAGTTGATACCATTTATCATTTAGTGCAAACAACAAACAATAACGATCCCACACTTGCCTCAAACTGACTTAAGTAACTGCAATTGCTATTATGTAGTTTGTCACTCTGTGACATACTGTTATCTACAAATGGACAAAAAGTATAGAGATGAAATTCAAGATCCTGTTTAAAACTACACAACATGAGACTATACAATATATTCTGACAAGGCTGTTAAAAAAGTAATTCAGTAATGAAATGGAGTGAAGTAAAAACCTTAAATCTTATTGATGATCTTAGTTAAAAGAACAAGTCAACACTGCAGGCAATAAGCTTGATATACTGCTGGCAGTGAAATAGTTAATGAAAAATATTGTGAAATCACACCTCCATAATACGCTTGAGAAACTGGTCACAGTAAAGAAACACACACACACAACACACACACACACACACACACACACCTACAAGCATCTCTTTGTCATCTAGCAAAGTGGCCGACAGAGTGATAATTCTTACAGTGTTACACGATCTGTGGTGTTAAACAGGTAGAAGCACTCTAGCCCCTCCCTCTCCCACAAGCCTTACTACCTCTCTCAATTTATAAAAGTGGCCCCGCAAATCAATGGGTATTAGTTTTCAAGCAAACAATATTGGTATGGCGGTGTATTTCCATTAAAGAAAGAGAGCATTATTGCCCTTCCGTAGGGCTGGTGTAATTTGGTCTATCGATCCAACCACAAGTAGGGCTAATCTGCGGCAGCACAGAGCAGCACCACGCAAAAAACACTGCAAACTTGCTCTGATGTTGAAATGAAAGTACTAATCCATAACATTTGTGGAAGGTAGAAGTCATAGATAAAAAAGACAAAAACAACCAAATAATGCATGTGAAATAGTTTGTGAGAAGTTGATGAGAAGGACCATGCCCAAAAATCATCTCTTCCTCTAATAACACACCCTTATTAAATAGTCTTCTTCATTTCCTTTAAGGTGTAAACTTCTTTCTGTTTCAGAAAGAACATACCGTCCTGAGGAAAAAGGATTGTGCAGCCGTGGCCTGGTGGTTATGGATCTGGGCTTGTGACCGGGAGCTTGCCAGTTCGATCTCTGAACAGGTCATAACTGAAGTGCCCTTGAACAAGGCACCTAAACTCCAAATGCTCTCCGGGTGCCATTAGGTGCATTGGGTTAGGTGAATTTGGTGCTCTAAATTGCCCTTGTGTGTGTGCACCCAACGATGAATTGGCACCTGGGTTTGGCTAGGATAATCTGTAATGCCCTGCCTGGCAGGGAGTAGAGGACTGACTGCGACACCAATCAGGCTTAAGCAGACGAGATCAGAGTTCATTTCAAAATCAGAATCAATTTATTGTCAGTGCACAAGTTCAAGTACAGCGAAATGTTCATCAGTCAGAAGAGAAACAGTGGAACACAATGGGGAGGGAGGGGAGGTGATAAGAAAATAAAAAAAACCCTCAACCCCCGTACTGGGCTCTAAGTGGGGCGCAGTACGAGGGCCCAGGTGGGAAAAAAAAACATCACCTATTACTCCTAAAGCACAACGACAAGACATAGCAAATGGTGAGGGAGGGGCTGGGAGGGTAGGTGGGTAGGAATAGAGATACATGTCAGCAGCGGCAGACGAGTCCGGCAGCGTCAGAGCGCTCTCGCAGCAGAGTCGTCAAGCCCCCGCCCGGGAATAAGCCATCAGAAGCGGTTGGTGATGGGTTGGGGTAGCTGGAGGGCAGGGCAGGAGGCCACAGGTTGTTTGCCCTTCTGCAGTCAGAGAGTCTGTGTTTCTCAGTCCGCACGATGACACACGATGAGCACAGCAGCTGTGTAGCTAATGGATGGATTGATGGATAAACAGGTTCCGTTACAAGTTTAACTCTTGTGAGTCAATGTTGCTACATTCAATATTAAGGGCTTGAAACAGCTGAGTAGCTGAAAATGTTTCAGGTTTAGTTTATGTTTAATGTGAGACCAAATATCCTCCGTAGGGTTCAAAATGTGGACCAAAACAAGAGCATGATGAACTTCTTCTCAAGCTAGTGTGAGCTGGAGCACTAAAATTATCACGTTATTTTTTTTCTTTGGAAAACATTTCAATTGTGAGCAGCTGAAGTGTCCTCACATTATCACACTTAATGGTAGTAGAGGCTTTTGAATTGCTCGAAGACACCTCTCTGGACCTTCACTGTGCAGCTCAATCATGGGTCATCAGTCCATCAAGGGCAGAACCTTTCTGAATCAGACTTTCCATCTTCTGCTAAAATTTTCACTCTGTCCTGGATGGTTTTCAACAGCAGTGGCTTTTAAACTCATCTTCCAGACACAAAACCTGCTTTAGTCAATCTTCTGGTTATTGTTCTTATTGTTTTCTGAGGTCTTGAACTGCTGTTGAATTACAGTGTTTGAAGGATTTTTTCGTGTCTTTGAGGACTGTAAATTTTAGCAGGAGGTCATTCTGTTTGTAGAGGCTTTGGGAGTTCCAGATCATTCTGGCAAACCTGTTGTTTCAAAATGTTGAGCTATTCTCTAAGCTGATGGTGAAACAGGAAATTGCTGTGGCTTTAGGGTCTTGCTAATTTGAGAATAGCTGCCGTCAGCCGATGAAAACCAGCTATGTAGTTTCTGACAGCAACACCTGCATGATTTTTTCAGCAGATTGTCTCTCATGTTTACTTTGGGTCTCACATGATTGTACATCTCTACCTGTAGATATCTGTCACTCCTGCTTCTATTTAGGGGTTTGTTGTCAGGGTTGTGATGAGCTGCATCAGGTGTGGCAGGTTTCCAAATAACCACTAAAAACAAGCCAGAAGATATTTTACAACAGTTTGAACACTAAGATATGTGTTAGACTGAGTTTCTGTTTGAGTTTGAGATCAAATATTTACATCTTTTTGTCTGAGTTTATCTTTGTGTACATTGAGACTATGTATGTGTTTCAGCTTTTTCTGCAGTGATGAGCAGTGACGACAGCTCTCATGAGAGCTAATTTTATTTTTATAACATGCTAATTTTATGACGTGTTTTGTTGTTAGGTCCATTAAGGGTTCTGGTTTGGCCCCTTTTTAAAAAAATTCCCCAAGTCAGCATGTACAGTGGAACCTCGGTTATCACTTGCCCTGGTAATTGTACAATTCTGTTATCATCAACTTTTTTCAGGGAAATTTTGTCCAAGTTATCGTTCATCTGCCTGGTTTTCGCTGCTAATTTTGAGAAAACAAAGAATCTGGCTTTGTTTCTTGTTGTTCCTCTGACTTTGTTACTTCTTGTTTCTCTGGCTTTGTTTCTCATTGTTTCTGTGGCTTTGTTTATCGCTGTTTCTCTGGCTTTGTTTCTCATTGTTTCTGTGGCTTTGTTTATCGCTGTTTCTCTGACTTTATTTCTCATTGTTTCTCTGGCTTTGTTTATCGCTGTTTCTCTGACTTTGTTTCTTGTTGTTTCTCTGACTTTGTTTCTCATTGTTTCTCTGACTTTGTTTCTCATTGTTTCTCGCTGTTCCTCTGACTTTGTTTCTTGTTGTTTCTCTGGCTTTGTTTCTCATTGTTTCTCTGACTTTGTTTCTCATTGTTTCTCGCTGTTCCTCTGGCTTTGTTTCTTGTTGTTTCTCTGGTTTTGTTTCTTGCTGTTTCTCTGGCTTTGTTTGTCATTGTTTCTCTGACTTAGTTTCTCATTTCTCTGGCTTTGTTTCTCATTGTTTCTCTGCCTTTGTTTCTCTGGCTTTGTCTCTCATTGCTTCTCTGGCTTTGTTTCTCATTTCTCTGGCTTTGTTTTTCGTTGTTTTCTGACTTAGTTTCTTGTTGTTTCTCTGACTTTGTTTCTCGTTGAGTGATGTTAAATGTTCATTTATCCATTTCATTAGTCTTTTGTATTTATTTCTTGTTGTTTTCTTTATGTAAAACTAGTTATTCTATATTAAATTTATTTGTTGTTAATATTTTGGAGTGTCTGGAATGGAGATATTGGATAAACATTATTTCAATGGGAAATATTGCTTCAGTTATCATTGGTTTCAGTTATCATCAGGCACTTCAGAACGGATTCATGATGAAAACTGAGGTTCTACTGTACCATGTTAAAATCATACCCTATGGTGTATTGAAATTTTTAATTTAAAAGTTAAAGAATATATTCAAGAGTTTTCTGAGATGATGAGGAGGTGTGTATGTATGATTGTGTGTGTGTGTGTGTGTGTGTACAACCTGTTTAATTTAAAGTCATATATGGGGAAGTCAAACTAAGGAGATTTCTGTGAACCTGTGTTTTCTGTGTTCGTCAGGCTGGTGATGGCTGCAAAAACATCTCTAAAGTGTTTGAATACAGTCAGTCACATTTTGTACAAATTCAAAATTCAAGACCTTCTCCAGGAGTGAGGGCAACAAACAAAGATCACTTCAACAGCAAAGTGTGCAGCAGTCTGCAAGGTCACAAAGGAGCCCTGAGTAACTGCTAAGTGACTAAAGGCCTCTCTCACATTTGCTGAGGTTAATGTTCATTGGCACACACTCAGGGAACACTGAAAAACAATGTGCATGGCAGGAATGCAAGGAGAAAGCTACTGCTCTCCAAAAAGAACATTGCTGCCCATCTGCAGTATGCTAAAGATCACATGGACGAAGCAGAAGGGTACTGCAACAATGTTTTAGAGACAGACAAAGACCAAAATAGTTTTGTCGTAAGACAGAAAAACATTGCATTCCAGGATCCATCTCATCTGTTCATCTGTGAAACATAGTGGGGGTAGTATCACAGCTTTCTGGGACCAAGCCAGCTTGCCATCACTGATGGAATGATGAATTTTAAATGAACAATTAACAGTGTTCAAGTTCACAAGCTGTTTAACAAAATAATAGTTAAAGAACAATACAATTGTTTTGGAGTGGACAAGTCAAAAGTCTGATTTTAATCCAATTTAAACTGTTTGGAAGAACCTGAAGTGAGCAGTTTATGTGAAGAAACCAAGCAATTCCAGAGCAGAAGCTCTTCTGTACAGAGGAATAGTCTAAAACGCCTACAAGCCAAAGTGCACAAATGATCAACAGTTGCCGGAAATGTATCCAGTCACATTAGATACTGAAAGCAGAGGTTTCAGAACATTTGCCACTCACAGATATGCAGTATTTGACTAGCATTTTCATTAATAATTAATGATCAGTTATTATCATTTCTGTACTCTTGGTAACTTATGTGATAATCAGATGTTGTTTTAGGCCATATTTATGCAGAAATATAGACAATTCCATTAAATGAATTATATACTTTCAAACACTGTAATTAGCTTATGTTAGCGAATGCTATGCTTCAGTTAGCATTGTAATTAGCTAGGAAATTTACAAACCAACCATCAAATACCTCATCATAAATGGCTAGATTTGGGCTCCAGACGTCTTAAAAAAATGCAATGAAATATATGAAAACTCCTTTTCTCACAAGAAATGGATGGTATATTTACCAACATGCCAATCAACACTGTATTGGGGATATTTTAATAGTTCGATAATTCAAATGAATTTGACATCCACATTTAACCCATTGTGTAGTGAAACACACACATACTACATACTACTGAACACACTAGAACATATGTCCAAAGCAGTGGGCAGCACTATAGTCACGTCCTTCAGTCAAGACCTGCCTGGGGATCAAACTAGCAACCTTCCGGTCACAACACCAGGTCCGTAACCACCAGGCCAAGGCTGCCCCCCATTTGCAAGCAACAAAGTAAGGACAACCGCTAATGGAAGCTTAAACCCACCAATTATCATGCATTCATCATACAACGGGAACGTGCTGTCCAGAGAAATTGAATTCAGACAGGACTCAAACCACAGACATCCTCTGATAATAACTGCATTAATGCAGCTCCCCATTTAAAAATTAAATCACCTAAATAATACTTTCAATATCTAAACCACTGAGAATGACTCATTTACATGTCTAACACAACCAGCAGACCCACTTCAGAGAGACCTTTAATAGTAATTACTGGTTTATCAGACAGATCTGTCCACTGTATGCGGGGCTATTAAAACCTTCTTGGGTCCTGAGCTAACCATAACAAACCTCATACAAAGACAGAAGAAGCAAATATTTAATTATTTGAACACCACATAGACAGTCTACAAATATAATGATTTCAATAATCATAAATAACCAAATTTGTAGGTCAGCTTCAGTGAGTTCTTCTAGACTTATCAAAAGTATCAAAAGACAAATGCTACATAATGTTTTACAGTGTAGGAGAAAAGCAAGATTAAAAGTAGTGTATTCTAGCCTTGAAATTGCAGGAATTTCATCAAATGCACACACAACTTCCAAAAATGGCTGCAAGGTAAGTCCAGCAGTGTGTCACAAATCTACCTTGAGCCTCCATTTCTGCAAACCAGACTTCATTTCCTCGGCTGGACACACGACCCCTAATTTCACAGATCAGAGGAGGGTGATGCTCACATCAGTACACTCTCTACACAGCTAAACCCTGTGTCCACACTCCAGGCAGCAGAGCAAAAACTGCTTAAATGGAGAAGACAGTGGTGATAATGAAAAGGCGAGTGGAATTATTCTGGTTCCTGGGTTGCTATATTCACTATATTCACTGTGATAAAGCATAAGAAAGGATTACATAATTGTATAGTGAAATATGAATGTACTTTACATTCTTTGCCAAAAATCAATGATTGCTTTGTTCTTCACATAAAAAGGCTGTTTGCACAAGTATATATTTCCATTCATTCAAAAATTATAATAAAATGACCAACTTACAAACACAAATATGTGTAAATATTAAAAGTTTAGTATCAGCATTTTCAACAGAATTTGCTTCGTTTGCTTCAGAGAGCTACAAGAAGCATGAATATTTATACTAATTCATATGCAGGTTTAAACACAAAACAAAATACAATTTGGCCTGCTTGTAGGAATGACTTTCATCTATCAGATATCTAAGCTAATGGAGACTAATGATCTATGGGCCTTAATATAATGAATAAATAATGCTGCTGTTTCATTTACAATTTGCAGTTGGCACACAAATGAGAAAAAAAAATAAAATAAATTGATTTCTTTTTTTTTTCTTGGTAACAAAAAATGTGATTTGCCAGTCCACTCACACAGCACAAAGCAGGAATATCTTAGGTCAGCATGTCGAGCACAACCGCCAGATAAGTTGCGTTATTATATCTAAACTCCTGATTGTGTTGCATCATGTGGACTTCCAGGTTTATTCTACTGCAACTTGTAAAAAATATATATATATATACAGGGGTTAGACAATGAAACTGAAGCACCTGTCATTTTAATGTGGGAGGTTTCATGGCTAAATTGGACCAGTCTGGTGGCCAATCTTCATTAATTGCACATTGCACCAGTAAGAGCAGAGTGTGAAGGTTCAATTAGCAGGGTAAGAGCACATTTTTGCTCAAAATATTGCAATGCACACAACATTATGGGTTACCAGAGTTCAAAAGAGGACAAATTGTTGGTGCGCATATATTATATATATATATATATATATATATTAGGGCTGTCAAACAATTATAAAATTTTATCACAATTAGTCTCATTATGTCATAAAATTCATCGTGATTAATCATGAGCAATTCCTCCACCCACCACTAGGTGTGCATGAGAGCCACCCACCACTAACAAGCATGAGAGCATACATCACTGCTGACACTGCAGAGAAGAAGAGGTTGTGGTTTGTCGCTGTGTAAACACACTTGTCTCACTCGTTTTCTAAACATTTAGAAATTTCAGAAAAATAGTCTTTGGACAGGATTTTATTGAAATGCCTTGCAAATGAAAGCAGTCATATGTAAAAACTAAATTATTGCTATCAGCTCATATTGAAAATATAACTACTTATATAACTAATTGGTAACATTGTGTCTTATTTTTAGCTTAAACCATGGGAATTTTCCTTCTTCTAGTCCCCACTGATTTTTTCATTACATTATAATATTTACATTAAAATACTTAGTTCAAATTGTCATCACCAGTCAGGATCCCCAGGATATAGACAAGCCTCCCAGCACCTCATCTCGCTGTGGAGCATTGTCAGCCCTGTGCTGCTGCTAAGCCATTTTCTCTTCAGTATCTTCTGAATGTCTCACTAACAAGTCTCCTTAGTTTACTTGCCCGAGTCTCCTTCTTCACAGATATTGGAACTGGCCACAATCATCATTTGTCAATTATTGCTTATTGTGTCAGATCTGAAAATTCTGTACTGGTGCATATCTAATTCTGCACTTCCAAAAGTATTTCTTCACTTTCAGTGAGCTATGAGTGAAGAATCATATCAAATGACACAGCAACAGTACCTCTGACTTCTGCAGGTTAATGTGTTATGTATTGTATAGCAATAATGTATATGAACCCCTCTGCAGTTCTCTCTTGTTATTGGGAAGGGCTTTTCAGAGCATGGTCACAGTCAGAAGAGTCCACAGGGCACAGACTCATTCCCCAACACGGCAGAACAGTGACAGAACTGTCATCAGCCTCACACTCTTTCCCAAGCGCCCGTGTGCTTTTGTTGTGTCAGTCGCCAGCAACGGTGCTATAATGACTCAACCTACGTCTCCGAAACAGCATGAGCAGTCAGAGCCATCAATCATAGCCCAGCAGCTGTTCCCCGCTGCCTCTGCATTAGATAATGAAATAGAGAAAGAGAAAGAGAGAGAAAGAGAATGTGCACACCATCCCTGCATTACATCTACTTATAGTGAAGCCTGTTTTCATATCTAACAGAATAACAGACACCTTTCACGGAAGAAAGTTTAACAAAAGTCTGAAAACATCTCTGTAAATGACATCAGCTCATCATTAAACTCCAGTACCAACACACCTGTCATATCCCAACCAACACATCTGCACACAGGCACTATCTTCCAGCACAAAACTTAACTCAACTTCTCTCAGTGTAACATGAAAACAGTCACCATTTCATATGGGACAATGCATATGCATGGCCTTAAAGGAACAGTTTGGGAAAAATCACAGATATTCACACAGTCAAAAGGCAACAAGTACAGAGTGGAACTGGAACTGCAAGGCTAGTTTTGCAAACCTAAACTCACCTAAACAGCCCAATAAATCAATGAATAAATCAAAATGATTTATTTTGATAAAAAAACATCACCAAAACATATCAACATACCAGGATAGAGCTGGGCGATATGGCCAAAAATTTTATCGCAATAAATTTTTCTGTATTGATCAATCTCAATAATTATCAAGATATTAAATTTTCTAACACTGTCATAGTTTTAAACAACATATTTCTAAAAACATCAGACATGTTTTTCATACATGAAATGTTACTATTTAAAATATTAAAATGTTTGTAGGAGCCAAATGCCTCTTTACAGCTTTAAACATTGCCAGTTATTTTATTTTAGTTAAATGTTTTATTAATTGTGTATTATTTTGTTTACACAGTAGTAGATTTAAATGGGACACTGTTACTTTAAGCTGTGTGCGTGTGTCTGGATAATACTGCTTGACGTTAGTGTTTAGGTACCTTTTCTGTTTTGTTATGGAAAGAGGAGCTGCACAGTTTTCTGACTGTGTTGTGGAAAAAGATTCATTTGAACAAACTTAGATGTAAAATTTATGTCTGTTATTTTGTTTTTCATTGTTTTCTCATAGAATAAAGGTTAAAAACGCGTCGGTTACATGGCTCATTTTCTTTATTTACAGTCATCGCTTTATTGTTGAAACTTACAATGATTGCTCTCGGCCGCAGACACTCCAAAGTAACAGGCTAGAAAGCCAACATGCTAACAGGCTAACACTCTGGCTAACACACACACACAACCCCCCTCCTTCTCCTCACACAAACAGATGAGCACACAGCAACCTCACGCTCTTGTCTTAAACACAACAGTGCATTTTGGCGGCGCTGGTGAGGAGGAGCTAACAAGCAGCAGTATTAGACTTCTGATCTCACTGTCAAGCTGCTTAGATGTGAAATAGAAGCGAACGTTAATGCTTATCAAATTCTATTGTCCTGGCTTATCGTCATCGAGGGAAAACTTATTGTAAAAAAAATTGATATCGTTTTATCGCCCAGCACAACCAGGCTATCTGCAAAATCTCCCCAGAAACACCGGTCACCCTAAGAGTTTACAGCTTACAGCAGCAAAGCACACAACTTTACTTTCACTTTCAAAAAACATTCTTGGCTGACATCTAAACTTTTCAGGTCTATGTGCTCCTTTAACAATCCCCCTGGGCAGTGTTTAGTGACTAGTGATGTATGAAAGAGTCATTGTCACATGCTCACCTCTGCCTCTGGGTTGGGTTGCCAGATATCACGACACATATTCCACAAACAGAAACACTCATATCACTATAAAATCATGATATTAAGTAGAGAAACTGCAGGGATTACCAGTCTGGAACAGGAGAGACTTCAGATCTTAATTACAGTTTCAAAGACTAGTCTTCCACGCCAGTCATTTACGCTGGCATAGTTTCCACAATGAAAACGAGACGAGAACTAAATAAAAACTAATATTTTATAACCAAAGCTATGACTAAAAGTATTAGACTTTAAAAGAATGTATTTGTCCAGTAATCCACTTTTTAAATATAAACCACCACATCCTTATGTCTGACTTAAACGTCTGGAAGCATGTCAAGCCGCCCAGTCACACTGGTGCAGCTTAACAACAACACAATGTGCTGACGTCACTCCCGCAGTTTGGACGGAAAAGAAGAAGTGATTTATGGAGTCATTTCACTTTTGCTGCCATTGAAAACAAAACAGAGTGCAAAGTTTGTGGACTGAAAATAACTTGGAAAACACGACAAACCTCAAGAAGCACTCACCACCACGAGCTTTACAGAAAAGTAAGCTGACGTAGCAAATGTAGCTAGCTAGCTAACGGCGATGAATATATCGTTTTATATGTTTCATGTTTCAATGTCTAAAGTGAATATGTGCAATCCGTTATCATTATCTTAGGTGTTTAGGTTAAATAGATCACAAACATCTAACTGGAGTCATGAGACACACATACAACCTTCGTTGCATCTAAAAATATCTCTAATTTAAAATAGTATAACTAAAATACAACTAAAATTAGATTAAATATTTTAAACATTTCATTGACTAAAACTACACTAAAATGTTTTCGTAGACTAAATCTAACAATAACGAAATGACTAAAATGTGACTAAAACTAATATACATTTTAGTCAGAAGACTAAGACTAAAACTAAAATAAAATCACCTGCAATTGTGCTAACCAACAAGCCACCATATGTCTTGAAATTTTCTTTTTTTTATACGTGTAATTTGTTATTTTTTTATGTCATATGTAAATGATTGATGATCTCAGTATTATGATAATTTCTTACATGTGAGACATGAGGTAGGTGGACATTGCTGTAAACACTCTCTCCAACACTCTGTGTGAGTAGTCAAGCTGTGGGTGTTCATTTGTTTTTAGAAGGAGGGCTGAAAATGCGGGTTGGGTCAAAATTCATATGGATTTACCAAATGATTTAATTTAGCCTTATCAGTTTCTACATAATCACTCACTCCAGCTGTTAAACCTATAGACAATTTAGTCATCAGCATATCTCAACAATAAAACTGATTCTAGATCAGTACTTCTTGCTCCTGAGGTTGATTATATATACAGATCCTGTGTCTGTAAAAGCTTCCGCAGCTTTCAGCTACACTGCATTTTTATGTATATTCTTATTTATAGTTCACAGTGAGTCACAGTGTTGCACAGTGTCCTAAACCATATCAACCAGACTGTGAGAGCTTTTTTAAGATCTGGATGCAGATTGAGTGGGTTCCGATGATGTATGCCTACAGATAGTGTGGAAATATTTTGGTGACTACTGAGATCTTGTTCGCAATATCAGAATAGTTCTAAACTGAAAAAGCTAAATTTATTAAGCAAATTAGATTTTTCACGTTTAATAATGCCATGTAAGCTAGGATTCGTGTGAATCTGGGTGTTGGTCCGTCTGTCAATGTCGCTGTCATTCTCCTCTAGTTTATGGAGGGCACGAGGACCCTGGAGAGGTTTGTGTGCAACTGTTAAAAAAGGCTCAAAGATAAGGCTGTTACTGCAATCGGCCCTGGAGGCAGATCAGATCAGAAAGGTGTTGGGCCGCAGACGTGGCAGGTCGAGAGTGTCGCAGGGGTATGAAAAAGGCCCCGAGATGAAATCATGACCAGAGGAGCTGAGATACTGTTTCCCATCAGAAACAAAAGAGGCACTCACCATCTCCTCAATCCCAACCTCCAACCCTGCTCCATCCCCGAGGGACGACCTGACACACACTCATCCATCTTAGTCAGGAGACAACAGACAGAATGTGCATTTTTGGGGGAGAGAGAGAGAGAGAGAAAGAGGGAGAGACACAGAGAAAGAGAGAGAGAGATCTACTCTACTCTACTCATCAATCTTTCCAGCTAAGACAGTTTGCCTATATCAGATGGTTAGACAGAACAAAAACTCATAAACACTGTCAGCTCAAGAAACTGTCCGATGCTTATTTTATACCAGCCTGCTGCTCAAAGTTCCATATTCACTACCGGCCAAAATTTTTTGAACACCACAATTTTTCCAGGTAATTCTTGCAAATGATTCAGTTTAATGTCTCATTGCACTCTGAAATGAAATCAGGAGTTAAATAATAACTCACTGAATCAATTTATAGACCAACATGTATCTAAATTTGGGACATACCAAAGTAGCACCTTTGTCAGGTATAACAGCTCACCAGAACACACTCGTAACATTCTTTCTACAACAGACATCAAATATTCTTCAGACAGTTCTTCACTGTTGGCACTTGTAGGTTTGCTTTGCTTTTCACTTCATCCCAAGTCAACTGGATGGGGTTTAAGTCTGGAGACTGTGCTCCACTCCATGTTTTCAAGCTGACCATCTTGTTGTTTTTTCCTGAGCTAGTTCTGACAGAGCTTGGACTGATGTTTTGGGTCATTATCTTGCTGTAGGATGAAGCCCTGACCAACTAGGTGCACACCTGGGGGTATAGTGTGGCACTTCAGAATTTTGTAGTAGCTGTGGTGGCTCAGGGTACCTCTCAGCACCAGCTGATCTACCTCCATTACTGCAGAACTGCTTTCACCTGTTAACCCATTTCCTGTTCCCTGACAAAAGACTTGGTGTATAATTCTGTCATGTAAATTAATTTTCAGTTTTGGTAACCTTACTTTTTTAAACCTATGGCAGTTCAAAACTTAACTTATGACTGGAATGACTGGAAAAATTGGAATGTTCTAAAACATTTGGCTGGTAGTGTAGCTACTTTTAATATTTAGCCCAGACTGGCCTCTCATGGTCAAAAACACATCATCCCAGATGAGACCATCAATCAATCAATCAATCAAAATTTATTTATATAGTGCTTTTTACAACGGATGTTGTCACCAAGTAGTTTTACATAATTAGTATCAGACAATTTGATTCTAAGCCCGATGTGAGCAAGCCGAGGCAACACCAATACCACTACACCAATCAGGGTGGCTAAGCTAAGAGCATTTCAAATAAAAATATTACTGATGAAACACTGACATTTACAACCTGCTTGTGTTAAACACAATCAAGCATTTATGAGAAGGTTTCACTTTAATGATTCACTTTACTTTATAGCCCAGAGATTAGAAATACTACTTTCTGATTGGCTGGCAGGAGACTATTATTTCCGTAATGGGAAACAACGAAGTAGGTCCAGTAAAAAACTAATGTTTAATCACTGTTCTACATCAATTCTCTGAAATATTAATGATAACCATAAGAATTATAGTAAATATCTGTTGATTGTGCATCTGTGAGAGCAACTACTACGGCCAATAACAAATTTGTAAAAATGGTTTATTTTGTGAAAAAAATAACAATGTTTGAATAAAGTACGAATCTATGTTCCCTTCATTGATTCATCTAATATTAGAAAGTCTACCTAAGACATCTCCAGTTAAATTTTTTTAGTAGTGTGTTACCATAAGAGGTCTTTTTTGTGATCATGGTAGTTTTTTAAGTAGTCTAAAAACTTTGAACCTGGCAACCGTGAAGCCACATCACCAGCATGGCTGTAGTTACTGTACTTCTGCAACCCAAACAGATAAGCTTGTGATGTCTGTATGGGCAAATCCAATCTAATCTCTTGAAATTAACAGTGTGGACAGTCATTTCAGGCGATCTGATTTGAGAAACAGCCATCTGAACGTAGCCTCTGACTAACACATATCTGATATCTGAACTGTATGCATCTTAAAACCAGTACAGAGAGAAAATGTTCATGTTGGACTTATTTTAAATCTAAGCAAATCACTGTCCTTCAGTTAATCAGATATCCTCAGGGGTACAGAGGGGCGGAGCTTACTGGCTGAAGGCCATGTGTGTTGTAATACATAATCATATACGTCTATGAATCTTAAACCTTTCATATAAATCAGAAGGTTAGAGAGACACATGTCACAGTACTGTATTTTAATGGATGTCAGGTCTCTTTACAATAGAACTAATTAGTGTCCGAGCCAGGCAATGACATGGGAGCAAACTCTCTAGAGAAAAGAGCCAACAGAGAGAGAGAGAGAGAGAGTTCGAAGGTCACTAGAATGCATCTATTTGTGCTCTAAAAGGAAAACTTGACAGGAAAATGGATGCAGACAGTAGTGGAGGTACAGTAATGAGTTATCCATCACTGCAAGCCTCCACAGCTCATGTCCTGTGCTTTCTCCTCTCTTTCTCTCTCTCCTGGCTGAGCACAGTGTCCTGAGCACATGACAAAAGCCCACCTTTCCTTCATGCCTTAACATAAATTGCTTTGGGTGACCCCATCAAAGGCAGCCTCCCTGCCTCTCTCTACAGGTCAGAATCAGCCGTGTGTATGGCGTCCCTTCAAAACATGCTTCAAGGACTTCTTTGATGTGTTCTGATGCCGCGTGTCTCACTTCAAACGCAGCAGCCGCAGATTTGATCAGCGCCACCGCGTTACCGGAGACAGCTTACACGGCATTCCCCCCGACAAGGGTTGTGAATTAAACGGGACCGACAGGGATGCCTTACTGAACAGACACGGCAAAAGATACAAGAAATGTGTGTGTGTGAGAAAAAGAGATAGACAGAAAAAGAGGGAGAAACAGAGAGGGGGGGGGGAGAAATTAAACTTCAGCTTTTCCTGACTCTGTATTATCTTCACAATGTTTTAATCAGCTGTAACACCATCTACAGCATAAATAAAAGCAATAATTTGGAGAAAAATCTAATTCTCACAACTTCATCCTTATGCAAAATTTATTGAATCAGCCAACTGTGTGAATATCATTATATAGGAGATATTAATCCATAAACAACCTCAAAAAACACTAGTATAGTCCATAAATACCCTCAGTAAACACTATTAATCATTAGGAGATATTAGTCCATAAACATCCTCAATAAACACTATTAATCACTAGAATAGGAGATATTAGTCATAAACATCCTCAATAAACACTATTAATCACTAGGAGATATTAGTCCATAAACAACTTCAATAAACATTATTAATCACTAGAATAGGAGATATTAGTCATAAACATCCTCAGTAAACACTATTAATCACTAGAATAGGAGATATTAGTCATAAACAACCTCAATAAACACTATTAATCACTAGAATAGGAGATATCAGTCATAAACATCCTCAATAAACACTATTACTCACTAGAATAGGAGATATTAGTCCAAAAACAACCTTAAAAAACACTAAGGTAGAAGAAACAACCTCAATAACTGCTAGAATTGTCCAGCCCAAAAGTCCGGCCCATGGGCCATTTGCGGCAGATTACCATTTTTGGAATTATATATTAGAAATAATAATAAATAAATAAATAAATAAATAATACAGTTATTAAGTAGGTTTAAAAAAATGAGATTCCTAGTTTGAACACTGGATGTTGCTGTCATGTAAAACCATCTAAAACATCTTCTCCCCCTGACAAAATGTTTACAAAGTTACACCTACATTACTGTTCCTGAGCTTTTGGGTAGACATGGCTGCTCCAAAGAAACTAGATAGCGAATGCAGAAGATTTCAGGCAGGTTTGGAAAATGAATGAATGTGTGTGTGTGTGTGTGTGTGTGTGTGTGTGTGTGTGTGTGTTTAATTTGTCAGGAAACAGTTGCTGTCATGAAGGAGTGTAATGTTAAGAGACATTATGAAATGAAACATCACTCTTTCGATTAGGCACGGGTGCTGAACGAGAACAGAAGTGGAAACAACTAACAGCAGCTTGTCAGCTAAAAAAAACCCACATTTTTTGTGCTAACCAAGTGCAAGAAAATGCTACCAGGGCTATCAGCTCATAACCCAACACAAGAACTTCAGGGTTGACAGCTTTGCAGTTTTTGTGCCAAATTGGATTTAAAAATGCACTTATGAGTAAATTGTCAGACCTGGTGAAATGTTTTGTTTTTGGACTACTTTAAAAGTATATCACCAAAAAAACTTATAGTGCAACTATAGGGCTACGAGTCTGTGGATTGTGGCTGCACATATTTTTCTCTTTCTGGCATCCAACAACAAAAGATTAGTGCATGAAGAACCATAATAAACATTCGAATAGGAGATATTAGTCCATAAACATCATTTGACCACAGAAGATTGAGTACCTGGATCAGTTACTGTAAATAATCTCAGACTGACCTCCTTATGTGGTTTCTGATTCTGTATGACCTAAATGTACAGTATGGACAAAATCAGGTTCGAGATGGCTTCTAGCCAAGAACGTTATAAGAATGTTCAGCAACATTTTTAAAATGTTGCAGGAAAGTTAGCCTGTAATGTTCCTGGTGCATTCTGAAAACATGTGAGGCAACAATGATCCATTTTTATAGTAGCTAGCTAGCTAGCTAGACAGATAGATAGCTAGCTAGCTAGCTAGCTAGCTAGCTAGCTAGCTAGATAGACAGATAGATAGATAGACAGATAGATAGATAGATAGATAGATAGATAGATAGATAGATAGATAGATAGATAGATAGATAGATAGATAGAGCTTAAGGAAGTGTATCTGAGGTTAATGGAAGCAAACTGATGGACTTGAGTTAGGATGTGATTTTGCAGCGCTGCTCTCTATAATCGTATATCAGTACTAAATAGATTTTTTAATTAAGAATTCA
>BRDA01056287.1:0-15551 GCA_036984385.1 Crenuchus spilurus
TATACGTTTTACTGAGCCTCTTGATATTTTTTATTATAAATATGAAATTATCAAGTGCACTACTGTTCAGATTCTAAATGTGAAAATGTGTGTTCATGATTCAAGCTTTGCAGGGAGACAGTAGGTTGTTTAGACTATATTTAATTCCATTATGATTTTTCCAGATTGAACTTTAAAATGATAATGAACTTTCCCTTTGTGTATATTACATGTAATGAATATCAAATCTATGACAGTTTTAACTTTTTGATTTAAATTATGAAGATTTTTTGTGATGTTCTGATTTTTTGGAGATGTACCAGTACAAACTGATTTTGTTAGGGAACAATCATTTGTTGATATTTTTGAAAGTTTATGAGTTTGTGATATTTATACATAATGCTATAATTGAAAGAGCAGGACAAAATGTTTGCTTCATAGTCTTCTCATTAGTGGTGTCTTTTTGAATTTCTGAAAGTGAGTAAAAGTGAGATGTGGAGCTTTTGGGATGCTCTTTCCTCTGTAGAGTGTACAGGGGGGTGCTAAGATGGTGGGCCAGCTAGGTCATGGAGATCAGGCCTCATATCGACAGCCTCGCAAAGTGGAACGTCTGCAAGGGAAAGCCATCAGGCAAGTGGCTTGTGGTGCGGACTTCACTGCTTGTGTGACTGGTAAGGAGGTCTAAAGAAATGGCTTTTGTTCTTTTTAGTGCCTAGTTGATATTTGGGTGGAAAATAACAGGACAATATTAAACAACCCTATGAATTACTACTGTTAGCTTAGTAAAGCTCAATGTTGTTTTTTTGCCAGATGAAGACCAGATGTACATGTTTGGCTCTGATTATTATGGCTGTATCGGTATGGAGAATATGATGGGGATTGAGGTCCTAGAGCCAGTTCTGCTGGAGTTCTTCCAGGAGAGGCCAGTGCGACAGGTATCCTGTGGTGACAACCATGTTGTAGTGCTGACTCACAGTGGAGACATCTATTCTTGGGGCTGTGGAGAGCACGGTGAGCACTATAAATATGCAAATATATAATGTTAAAAAACAATTATTAGAAGGTGCACTAGTGGATTAAACCGTGAGTAATGTTCATCTGTGCAGGTCGACTTGGCCTGGACTGTGAGGATGACTTTGCTTCCCCTATGCTTGTGAGTATAGACTTTTGCATTGTTTCTTCATTTAATACTCTCCTCTCTGCTCTCGTGGAAGGCGGTCGCACTTTCTCCCTTTCCGTCCTATCTTACCCTGCTTGCTTCTCTTGTCTTGTCTACTCAGAGCTTCTCATAGCACTGTCCTGAAGAACAAATTATGGAATTAAATGGTCTCTCAACACTATTGACACTGAGAAGTTTGGGTTCGGGGAGCCCACCTGCCCCGATGGGACGTTTGCAGCTGGATATGCAATGGAGTTGTATGCCTGGCTGCACTCTCTCTGGAGAGTGCAGAAGAGGACGTTATTCGGAACTTGGACTGGGGTACTCTGCAGATTGGAATAGGAATGCCCTGGTATTGGAAATTAAAGAGGTCAGACCAGCTGTCCGAGCCCCCAGAAGCTGCCTGAGGATTATACGATGGGCAGAGCTGATGGCTCTCAGACTGTATAAACTTTGGTTTGGATAACAGCTTGGAGAAAAAGTCTCAGCTCTGCAACGGTTTGGATTCTTGAGGGAGTAATGAATGACTTTAAAGTAACCACCGTAAATTTTGGGGTTATTTGCAGAAAATTTGTCTGATCTCCATTTCTGAGCTACCTACCTCGGCAGCTATTTTGACTGCCGCCATATCTCCGAAAGGACGTTGCTATGGTTGCTATGATCCTTTATCCTCCCCAACGTTCCTGAAGATAAGGGCTGTTTTGTTCTGGGCGCCAGAACAGGGCACTCAGCTTTTCAGCCCCCCCACTGCCCCAACCTCACCAAAACGCCTTTCACATGTTTATCCCCATGCAAGAGCACACGGATCTGTGGAAGCGCTGTAATGGCTGCTGTGCCGAAAGGCCCCGGATGGCCGATGCTGGAGCTGGACTTTCTCTATCTCCTTACCCACTCCCCCATCCTCCCTCCCAATGACTTGGCTATGTCTGTGTGTATTTGTGCTTATGCAAAAAAAGGTGTTTTTTCACTTCTCAAACTGCCCCAATTACAATGGGACAGTCTGGGAGGATGTTTTTTTTTTATCTCCCATCTTTCCCAATGTTAATGCTGTTATTTTCAATCTTATGCAATTTCATTGTACTTGTTGCAATGACAATAAACCATACCTACCTTATACCTTAATCACCCAGTAATAATTCTGGTATTAAACACAAAAACGTCTTCTTTCATTTGTTTTCATTTCACTCAAATGTTTTTGGTTCAATTCATTGTTCACTTCTTAGTTGTTTTTTCTCATTCCTACATTATCTCCCTGAGTACAATATGTCTGAATAGGATTACTGTGATAATAGTTGTTCACTGGTTATTTACCTTCTGATCTTCTGTTATTTACCATCATATCTGTGATCTATAGGTGGATGTACCAAAAGGTGCTAGTATTGACTCTGTATATTGTGGGAGTGATGGGACTTTTTTCCTTACGGAGTCTGGAAAAGTCTTGGCCTGTGGAAACAATGAACTGAACAAGCTAGGTCTTAATCAAGGCATCACTGGTATCAAGAACCACCCTGGTGAGGTATGGACCACTTGCAGGGCATTGTCCTTCCTTAGTTAGCATGTTTTGTAACTTTTTTTAGTGTTTGTATTTACTCTTATTTACTTTGTTTATTAGGGATACCAGGGGATACCATACACCACAACACTGACTTTAGTAAAGCAGCTTGCCCGCTTCAAGATTCAAGTCATTGCCCCTGGGAAAACCCACACAGCAGCCATTGATGGTACTGCATTTTTTATTTGCACAAGTTATTAATATTAGTCACTATAATGTATTGTTTACTTTTTTCACCATGCACTGTGAATGTTTACATGTTGTGTTGAATAAAAATATGAAAACATAATTTTGTGCAGTATTACTTTAAACAAACTGTGTTTGTCTATTATTGTGACTTCAGAACACATTTAATGACCAATTTATACAGAAATCCAAGTAATCCCAAGTGGTTCACATACTTTTTCTTGCAACTGTATAAATAATGTACTGTATAAGTCTTGTTTGTCCTTTTGTGTGTCTGCAGAGCGGGGGCGTCTGATGACCTTTGGCTGTAATAAATATGGTCAGCTAGGTGTAAAGGACTTTAAAAAGCACCAAGAAGTTCAGCTGCTATTGGGAGCTTTTGGGGGTAAAGTTGTCTCCAAGGTGTCCTGTGGAGATGGGTTTACAATTGCTGCCACAGAAGGTAAGCAGAACAAAGAGTATTAAAGCTAATAAAACTACTGAAAGTGGAGAAAATGTGTTTTTATGTGGCAGTGCATAGAATATTGACATGTGATGATTTCATTGTCTCCTTCAGATAATCAGATCTTTGCCTGGGGCAATGCAGGAAATGGACGTTTAGGTATGCCTGCTGATCGAGGATTTGGCTCTGAGGTTTGCCCTGCTCTTCCTCGCCCCATTTTTGGTTCCCTACACCATGTGCCTGACCTGTCTTGCAGGGGTTGGCACACCATCCTTATCATGGGTAATCAGCCCATTGCACATTATTTCCTTCCATTTTAATCTCACAGTTGTCAGTAAAACATGCTTGTGTCATGTTTCAGTTATTTGCAGTTCTAGCAGAGTTGTCTTGTTATAAATACAGTTAACACCCTGCCCCATCCTTTCTACAGAAAAGGTGCTTAACTCCAAAACTATTCGTTCAAACAGTAGTGGACTCTCCATTGGAAGTGGTGAGAAAACAACTTTTTTATTTTAATATTACTAAAATTGTGTGAACCATCAGTTCTACTTATTTTGATTGAATGCCTCATTTGATATTTTAATGTATTAAGTGTGCTTACCTGAATTCTTGCATATATACATTCTTTTTAAGGTATTGGTCAGGGCTCCAGCTCTTCTTTGGATCTGGGTATAGAGCCTGGCTCAGACT
This sequence comes from Crenuchus spilurus, assembly GCA_036984385.1. NCBI lineage: Eukaryota > Metazoa > Chordata > Actinopteri > Characiformes > Crenuchidae > Crenuchus > Crenuchus spilurus. Next base: position 4,009 of record BRDA01056287.1, read on the forward strand.
TTGAGCTACGAGATGGTATTATGGGAGGGACTGTGGAGGCTGACATGGAGGACAGAGGCCTGGAGACTCCAATTTTCTCAATGGATAGCAAGACCAGTGAGAGTTCTTGCCCATCTTGGCTTCGCAAGGCATGCACTTCACCAGACACTTATTGATTTCTCTCAGGTAAGTCAAGATTGTAAAAAATCAACTGGAATTCACCTCCACCCCTTTCTCCTTAGGAGTTACTGGATGCAGAATTCATTCCCATTCCTGAAGGATCTAGAGATTCTATGTCTGGTCCTCTGGATTCCCCATTTTCAGAAAGTGCTACACTCCCTTATGAAGAGCTTCAAGAGCTAAAGGCAGCTGCTGCAGCTGCCGTCAGTGGGAATGGTCTCATGGTAAGGCTGTAGACCCTGCTAAGCTTGTCTTTTTGAGATGCTTGATTTCAGTATCATTGCACAGTTGTAACCCTAGCAGATAAATAAGTATAAAAACCTGTAAGTTGTAGCATGACTTTTGTTATATTTTTGCAAGCAAACAGCATGTGTAGACTATGAAAGGGTCAATGGTTTGGAATCTGGAGCCTGGAAGAAGAATAGCACCTCGGAGCAAGATACTCGACAGCCATGCTGCCAAGCAAATACTGAACTTGTCCAGGTAACTTACACATGAAAAAATGAACATGGATATCACCACTTTTACCACGCTGATGAGAGAAGTTATATCAAAATGATATACATTTTAGTGATTTGACATGCTTCTTAATATCACTGAAACAATTCAGTCAAGTGTATCCTTACTTTACTAGCTTCGGGAAATGATGGAAAGACAAGAGGCCACTATCCAGCTGTTACAGAAACAAGTGAGTAGCAATGTATTTATGTTAAACCCTGATGATGTTGAATATGAGATCATATCATGATCAGAAAGGATCATATACAGCACCTTTAACTATTCTTCACAGCATGTACTGAACATGTTAACATTTTCTTTGTAAACACACTGTGCTTCCCTACTGTTTTAAACGTCAGACTCTGGCAGACATCATAAGTAATTGGGCTACTGAGAAATTCTGTTTCTACTTTTTCAGTACAAAGATCAACTTGAAGAGAATGCAAGGCTATGGACAGCCATTCATGATCTCAAATTAGGAGCTAGTCATTGTGAAAACAGCAACCACCAATCAAGACATCCATCTGATGAATGAAAATGAGGGAGAACTTTTGCATTCAGATTCTCAAAATGAGTGACAGTGTTCTATTATCCAGAAGAATGCAGTGCTGGTCAAGAAACACCTAGAAACTCCAGCAAGTGAACTGAATGGTAAGGGTGAGTATTTTCCTGAAACATTAGTCATTTGCCTCACTTACTTCTTGCCACGACAAGATGAGGAGGAAGACTGTACGTCATGTCGCAGACTGTTTGCTGCCTTTAGCTAAGATTATATCTTGTATTTTATATTGGCACAATCAGGTGGCCAAAGCAAAATCTTAGATGGCAAAGCCATTACATTCCTCCTGTTACTGCTGAATCACTTGTACTTCTATGTGTGCAAAGCATAATTGATGTTTTGCCCTTAAATTGCAGCATGGGCAATTAAAGTTCATGACTATTCAAAATGGAAGTAGCCTTGACTTGCTGCAAGTAAGTTTATTAGGGCTGCTGTGGTATAATATGCAACATAAACCACAGCCCATCAAGTTCATAAGTTTTAAGCTATTTCATGTGTTGAAACTCTGCCTATAATGTCTTCAACATTGATTGCTACACCAAACATGCTTTATGTACCTTTGCTGTCACTTTGGAGAGTTCAGTTGCTTCCTGTTGTGGATTATACAGTGTTTTAGTACTGCAAAGGCTGTAAACATGTAATCTTCATATATCACCATATGTATATTATTTTAATATCCTCTGTTGTAATGCTTGTAATGTGTAACTTTTTTTTTCTACAAATGTATGTGAAATTGTTTCACTTCATTCAGTGATCCATGATACATGGACAAATGTACAAACTACTGATTTTTACATTTTCCTAGGACTGTAATTCCTTTGTCTCTTATGAGGTGTTTTACAAAATTGCTAAATTGGTTAAATTGCTGTTTTAATTGAACGGCTATCAAATATTCTACCAACAAAACAAAGAAAGTCTAAATCAGATGACTGTAAACCCACTGACGGGCTTATTGAATGCTCTAAAAGCACAGTGTGAATTTGTAACAAGAGAGCATTCTGCCCCTCTGAGAGTACATTAAGTGAAACCAAAGACTAGTAATATGTTTGTGTGTGCATTGTTTACTTAATTTTACCGCCAAATTTGTATTTTTTTCATTCTGTTGTTTTTTATGTAGATGCATACATTACTTAGATTTTATTTCAAGCGTGAGATTTAACTTTCAAGTTGTATTTGTGTTCTTTGTTCATTATGGACAGTAACTGCCATACCTCTTTAGTACAAAATAAATAGTTATCTACTGCCTGTAAGCCAGAAAAAAAGCAATCATAGTGCCATGGATTAAGTGCCTTGTTGATTTCTAAGTTAACCTATGCAGGCTTAGAAAACAATTAAAGTTGGAAAAAAAAACTTTGTTATTTTTCTACATTGGGTTTACGTTGCAGTATATATTTAAGGGTAGTGCTTACTGGGTGTATGAATTCCATTTTTTAAATGCTCGCACTTGAAAGAAAATTGTGGTGCATGCATTGTATAAATAAAAGCAGTTATGTGATGAGTTTTAATGTGTACTTAATTGCATTAGACATAGTTCCTTGTAATAGTAAAACTTGTGAAAAAATGAAAATGCTTATTCATAAGTCCTTTACTGTGTGGTTCAGCTTGATTCGTGTTTGTGTATTGTGATTACCAATAACATCTGCAAGTGCTCAGACTTTGACAATAGTTGTCTATGCATATTAGAAGACTATTTATTTAAGATATACACAACCAGATTACATGTTTCAGTTACATTAGTCAGTAAGAGACATTTCATATTTGCTTTTTTAACCATGATACTAAACAGAGCAAAACATACTAAAAACTTCTATATCTCAGTTTCTTATGTGCTTATTTTTATTGGTGGTTTGACTAGGTTTACACTTAATTTCACCTTCAATTTTATTGGCAACTATGAAGGTTCCTTCAGAAAAGCATAGGTACTATAAAATAGGAAGAAGTGATTTTGCCATGTTTAATGGCGCTGCCTTGGAGGTGGAGGTCTGCTCTTAATGTTCTGACACTTTGGAATGTGTCTCTCTGCTGGACGAGGAGCAAAGCGTCTGCCGCAATGGGGACAGCTTACATAATCTGGATTGACATCTAGGCTTGGCTGAAGCTGATAGCCTCCTGGTGCAGGAGCACGAGCTTGCCGCAGGTTATGAATTAAGGCCTCATGTTTTTGACGCCAGTTGTTCTTCAGCTGGAAGAAAACAAAAAGGTTAATACTGATATGGCTGATGATATTGACCATAACATTTGTGTGGCAAATGAGCCATACTGACCCGTACTTCTCTTTTTGTCATCTATACATCCCTTGTTCCTCCCATTCACTCCCATTCATTTTCACATACATACATGGCAACCACCTCAGATACCATAGCAACTCCTTAGCAACCACTATGGATACCATAGCAACACTTTAGCAACCACCTCAGATACCACAGCAACACCTTAGCAACCACCTCGGTTACTATAGCAACACCTTAGCAACCACCTCAAATACCATAGCAACACCTTAGCAACCACCACGGATACCATACAACCCCTTAGCAACCACCATGGATACCATAGCAACACCTTAGCAACCACCATGGATCCCATAGCAACACCTTAGCAACCACCTCAGATACCATAGCAACACCTTAGCAACCACCTCAGGTACCATAGCAATACCTTAGCAACCACCTCGGATACCACAGCAACACCTTAGCAACCACCTTGGATACCATAGCAACACCTTAGCAACCACCATGGATACCATAGCAACACCTTAGCAACCACCTCAGATACCATAGCAACACCTTAGCAACCACATTGGATACCACAACAACAGCTTAGCAACCACCATGGTTACCATAGCAACACTTTAGCAACCACCTCAGATACCATAACCACTTTAGCAACCACCTGGGATACTATAGCAACACCTTAGCAACCACCAGGGATACCATAGCAACATCTTAGCAACCACCAGGGATACCATAGCAACACCTTAGCAACCACCTCGGATACCATAGCAACACCTTAGCAACCAACTCAGATACAATAGCAACACCTTAGCAACTACCATGGATACCATAGCAACCACCACAAATACCACAACATCACCTTACAAACCACATGGGATACTTTAGCATGTGAGCCATGTTAGCAATGTGCAACATTGGGCAATGTTTCCTTCAGGAAATGCACTTTTCTAGTTTAACAATATAACCTTACCTCTGGTGTCTTACTCCGGCTGTTTGTCTTCATGAACTTCTCCAGGTCAGTGCCTTTGGCCCTGAACTGTGCTGAGTCAAATGTTTTACGTCTGGACTGCTGCTGTGTCTCGCAAACCTGAGTATGTCTTTCAAGACGGTCTTTTACAAAGCATCTGTGGCATATTTCACATGGTACAAGCTGGACTTGAGCATCAGAATTTCTTTTTGGGCTGAGTTCAACTTGTCGAATCCTTGTACTCTTCTGTTTGAGCGAAGGGGTTTGAAGAGCTTCAATAGGTGGCTCCCTGAGACCCTTTGTCATACTGCCTGATGGCTCATCTGCAAATCTTCGTCTGTGCAGCTGAAGTGTTTCTTGTGGCCATTGATCTAATATAAACTCATTTCTTTTGTCATGCTTGGAGGATGCTTTCACTTTTACATGTGAATTTGATTTTTTCCACAGGTCCTCTTCACTTGTCTTCTCTGTGTCTCTGTTAGATTTTGCCTTTTCACTTGTCCTTTTTCCTCCAGTCACTCTCTCTTTCTGCCAGGCTCTTATGTGCCATTCTTTCATCTCATTCCTTATCCACTCTACAGATCTATCTCTTCTTGACTTGTCCTTTTCCATTCTTTGCCCTTTTTGTTTTGTCATATCTTCATAATTGTCCCATTCTTTTTTCTGGATCTCATATTCTATAGGTCTTCTCCTGTTCTCCCACTCTGTTGCTTCTTTTCTTCTATCTCTGTAAGTATCATCTGTCAACATCTGCTTCTCCCACCTTGCTGTATCATCTTTGTTGCCCCTTCCCCATTCTCTGACTCTCTCCCTCTCTTGCTCTTCTCTTCTACCCTCTATGGCCCGTTCTCTGGTGCTTTCCCAGTCCCAGTTTCCTTTTTCTGTACTGTGTAACCTGTTTGCTGCCTTGTCTGCATTCTTATTCCAGTCCTGTATTTTGCTCTTGTCCCCCAGGCACATTTTCCTCACTATTTCCTCAGCTTTTAACAGCTTTTCTTGTAGTATAATTTCTTTTCTATGTATCTCTTTCGTCATCCGAATCTGACTTTCAGGAAGTATGTACTGGTTCTCAAATAAAATCTTGTTCCCTTTGATTGATTTGCCATTGCTCTCATCTCTTTTCCATGATGACTGACTGTGTTCCTTATCAAAAGGCTCCAGTTTACTCAGATAATTTTTCCCCTCTCTCCTGTTAATAGTATGTTTATCCTGAGAAGTACAATGAAAAGGGTAATCAAGCCTCTTTTGGTCTTTCTGTGTAAAATAGTCATTGCCTGCTTGGCAGTTGTTCAGATGAAATGCCCTCTTGTGGCACACAGCCTTCATAGGAAAAATGTTTTCCATAAAAATGTCAAAATCCTTATTTTCTGAGTCCATTCTTTGCCTTGTTGTGGCAGACCTGTGTCTCCTCTGGATAGAGTCTGGATTTTGCCAAGTTTTGGAAAGGGAGCCGTCTTGTTCCCACTCCTTAGATGCAACTGTTTCCTTCTCTTTGTCTCTTGGTGGACTACAATAAGACTGGGGCCTAAAAGTTGAGAAAAGATTTTGTGCAGTCCTGTCCTCTCTCTGTAATGGTGGCAGTGTCACATCTTGCTCCAAAAATGCATGCTCATGGTGAATTTGCAAACGAGGCATGCCGACTGTATCACCATATATGCAATAACGACTAGAACAGAAAAAAAAAATCACAAGTGACCGAGACCAGAAGCCAGTTTTTGGCTAACTACTGTCCTGGTTCATCCACGTTACGTTTGACTTCTTGTACTCTGCTGCACTTTTCCTTCTGCACTTTTCATTGCTGTCTTAAAACTCACCAGAACTATCCAGTTTCGTGGATGGCTGCAGTTCTCTTATTTTGTCATCTTCTCATTAAATCTCATATTGTCTGTAATGCAGGTAACAACTAAAACTATCTGTTTACATTCCCACATTGTACCGGTTTGTTGACACACGTTGCCTAGGAACATGAAAACAAGCGTGACGTTCTTTTCCCTCATCTGATAGGTTCGTGGGAGCCGACTACAGTGACCCGGATGTGGCAGTGGCACAGCGTTGCTAACATCTAGAGTTGCCAGGTTCGCGGTTTTACGCCATTTGGCCTGGATTGCAAAAGCAATTGCGTGGAAAACTTCAAAGGTGGTGGGGTGCAGGTTTTTCTTATAATAATAATAATAATAATAATAATAATAATAATAATATCATCATTTTAATACCAATGATCAAATAGCAATACTAATAATACAATTGTACGCCAAAATACTTAACAAATATGTTCATTTATAAATATATATTTAAAAGTAGATTTACCATATTTAGCCTGTTTGTTTGATTTTATTTTTCTCAAACGTCTGTGGCACCTTAATTGGGCTATTTTTAACATCTACAGGCCAGAATTTAGACAGACGTTGCATATAACTGGACCTGGCAACCCTACTAACAGCAATGAAACAAGCCGGAGCCTCATAAGGGGAGGTTCTGTTACATATGAAAAGCATAGCACTGTTACAGAGGTTCTTCGTTTATTTATTGCTCTTAAAGGTGCTTAGCTATTTCAGTGATCTTTTTCGCTCTGGTTTGAAGCTGTAGGTTGACTGGTTTCGTATTGAGACAGGATATAGCTAAGCTGCTAAGTTTTGTTAGCTCATTAGTACGAATGTCAAGTTCCACCTTAACCAGTACAACAGTGACATGCTGGACCATACATAAGACTAATGTAACTACTGCACTGTTTAAGGTGGAACTGAACATTCGATTAAGCTTGCCAAGTAATGTTTTATGTAATGTTAGCTGCTGTATTTAAATAGCTTTTGAAGGCATTTCTGTAACGTTAGATCTCAGTATATCAGGACACCTGTTATCCATATTTAATCTGAAGATATATACTTCGTAAATAAAAGTAGATAAATAATAATTACTGCTGCTTTCGAATAACAAACTCGGTAAGCTTAATTGTTTTAGATTTTAGATGATAAATAAGTGTTTCACTTAGCTAATTCATTTCTACATTTGAGAGGTTTCTGGGATGTTTTAGTGGAGGACGTTGGTTTCTTGTGTTCATCCACAGAAAAAACTGGACACAAGGCTTTATCAGATGTAGGGATGCACAATAATATCTGAATCGTAAGGGCAAGTAAATGCTTTAAAATTAAGTAAACAGACAAGGCAAAAATACACATGACGTCTAGACACGCAGCTATTGGTTTGTTTATTTATGTATTTCTATTTTGTAACCATGTAAAATGCACAATGTGATTCTAAATCTAATTCAGTGGAATATTGTCCAAATTGTTTTATATAGCTAAATAATAATAAAAATGTTTAAGAAGTTCACAGTTTAAAAAGGCAATGATATATTTTAGATTCATTATATATAAAGTGACCTTTCAACTTAAAAAAAAAAAATATTGATACTGTTTGAATAGTAATTTAAAAAAAGTTTTCAGATGCACTAGTAAATACAAATTGTCAGGTGAACATGGGCCTAGGAGAATTTATTTGATCATAGATTAACCCTATGTTACTTATTAATAATAGGAATAACAGGAAATAAACTAACTGCTATCCCTGACACACAATAATAATAATAATAATAATAATAATAATAATAATAATAATAACAATAATACATTTTATTTGAGTAGACCTTTTTCACTGCAGTGTCATTTGAAGAAGGTTTACAGATTATCAACTAAATTTTAATATTCTGTACAGTAATTTAACAGTATAGTACTTAAATGTACATTTATCAAAACAGCCAGTTTTAGAAAAAAAATACAGGTATATTGAAGTTAGCCATCGTCATTACATCTTTGAAAGTAGGTGCTCTGTCAGTAATCATTGCTGAAATAATCAGACCTAAAATTTTGAAATTTAAACCCCCATCCAGACCATGTCTGCAGAGGAACATCTCTCAGTGGATTATGAAGTTTATGGGAAGGTTCAGGGTGTGTTCTTTCGAAAATATACACAGGTAAGATTGTGGATCTTCGTTTGTTTATGTATTAGTACTATATTGACATATCAGAATATTGTGACCATTCACCCTGCATCTGCTTCACAGGCTTGAACACACAGTTCACTCAATATTGATCCCTGACAATGTTCTTGTGTCTCCTGTGTTAATTACAAAGGTTAACTGGTCCACTGTGGCATGTTGGTTGCTCTGTAGGACTTGTTGGAGTTTCATTTCTGTGGGACACCACTGCTGTACCATTGGGAGGCACTCAGTGTACAAGAAGTCCATTCTCTGTACACATTCATTACAAACCAGGGGTGGTCATAATATTCTGATATGATTGTGTATATACAAAATTGGTGTCCCAGACATGGCTTAATCTTAGTCTAAGCCTAAATTACAGTACCAAGTTTTGGACTTTTTTAATCTAGGCCTATGGCTAATTTAGGTCTGGGAAACCTTTATAGTATGTCCAGAATTATCCAGACACCTCTTCTAATACTAAACTAAAGGTGTACCCACAGATAACAGGTGTGCAAATTCAACACCTTGCTTGTACAGTCTCCATAGAAAAGCAGTGCTAATGGACCAATACTAGGTCAGTTCTGCAAATAATAGGCAAAGTGTCTACAGAGTTTTGGAGGTATAGAGTATATTTAGATATACACTCATATTCATATACTCTGTCTATTTGGTTTCAGTCAGAGGGGAAGAAACTTGGCCTGGTTGGATGGGTGCAGAATACTCAAGCTGGAACAGTGCAGGGGCAGCTCCAAGGACCAGCCCCCAAAGTGAGAAAGATGCAGGAGTGGCTCAGAACCACTGGGAGTCCCAAGTCACGAATAATAAAAGCAGAGTTCAATAATGAGAAGACAATTGAGAGTATGGATTTCAAGGACTTCAAAGTTGTCCATTAATAAATGCAGCACATTGGATAAATTATGCTGTGACTGCTTCTGAGTTCATGTATTTTTTTAGTTATTTAAAATAAGTTATTCTAAAAATGCAATACAGCATTTATCTACTAATAAATATACCTAATGGTAAATTGACTCTGTTTTTGTGGTTTATGTGGCAGATGTTTCATTATAATTAGTACTGCACATAGAACTTACACTGCACTCTTCTAAAAATAATTACATCTTACTTTTACTAAGCAAAATATGGTAGGACTATTTCTCATTTTGACAGGTGTTATTTTTATTTTACTATTTAAAGACATTATGTTGCAGACTATTGTGATTCAAATATGGAAGATCTTGTGGAATTTTTTTGGGTGAATTTAAGTTGCAGGAGTGGTTATTTAACATTACCTATTTGGCGTATTTATATAAAGTTAAGGCTAGATGATTACATACAGCCAGGCTGAAGACATTGCATCACACATTTATTGTCCTCAAATGTTTCCTGGGGACAGTATATGCTTTATTTCCACAATAACATATTTCAGATAGTAGAAAAGAGGTTAGTTTATTTCATATTAAATATAAAAAACCTAATATATAAAAATATATAGAAATATATTTATTTATTAAATTTAAATGGATCAAACATTTACGTACTTATTTATATTTGGTGGCTTTACAATTTCATTGCTTGTAACTTGTATCAAATGCTTAAGGTAGTGTTGACCATAATAGTAGTATTATATAATAATATTTTCTTAGAATTTTAGCCAATTTTCCCTGACAGACCTTGTGCCGTTCAGTTTGTTGGTCTCCTTGTAAGACAATGCTTTTTCAGTTCAACAGATTTTTATGGGATTTGGGTCAGAATTTTGGGATTGTAACTCCAATACATTCACTTGTCTTTAAGCCATTTTGTCAAAACTGCGAAGAAATACTTAGGGTCATTGTCCTGGTTGTAGACACAAATTCTTTCTTTACATGACAACATGTATTTTCAGAAGTTCATCAGTCCCTTTTGCAGCAAAATAGCCACACAACATGATGCTACCATCACCATGTTTCACAGTTGGGAAGTCTCACACTTTTTCCATTCCATACATAGCATTGATCATTATGCCCAGCAGTTCAGTTTTTGCTTAATCTGTCCAGAGAACTGCTCTCCAAAAGGCTAGGTCTGTGCCCTAGTGATCACAAAAGAAAAAGGCTTGTCTGTTGTCTTTTTTTAATTATTTGCTGATCTTGGAGTAGGGACTTTTTTTTGCATGGCAGCATTTCGTCCTGTGGTGATGTAGCACTCTCTTAATGATGAACAAAGTCAATTTCGTACCTGACGCCTCCAGCTCACTCACCAGTTCCTTTTTTAGTTGTGTTAATTCTAACTTTTTGTACTATTATTTGTTCAGTCCTTGAACTTTATGTGCTCCTCCTTCCATGATGATATAGCATTTTTGTCATCCCATTTTCTATATTTACATACAATTGGTTGGACAGTTGCTTGTGGTACATTTAGCAGTTTGGAAATTTCATCCAAAGAGGAACAAGTCTTGTGGAAGTTGACCTCTTTTTCTGAGGATGCCTGAGTTGTTTGGATTTTCCCATTGTGTCAAAAGCCAAAAATGCACTGGCTGTAAAAGAAGGTGCTAGTTACAGATCATTTCACTATTACATGTGTAGATTTGTGAACAAAAAACAATTACAGCCAACTCTCATACACAATACTTGAAATAGGTAACAAAATGAACATTATTATGAAACTGAGTAAAATACAGGGCCTGTTTCCCAGAAACAGGTTTGGGTGCACCCAAAGTTTAGTCTTGGTTTAAATTACATTGCAAATTGTGAATCCTTGTGGAAATTCTTTTTAGTCTAAGTTTCAGGTTCATCTGGGTCTGGCATATGTATCCAGAAATGCCAGATCTAAAACAAATAAGCAGTCAAAATTAAATAAAAATATACACAATAAAAAGCCACCCAACCAACTTTATTTTTTATCCATAATCAATTGCATAAGTTAAAAAAAACTTACATTGGCTGTATTAAAGAAAATCATACTGATACTTCTTGCATACTGGCTCAGTATACTGATGGGAACAGAAATGTAGTCAGACGAAAGAGAAAGTAGATAAATGAACAGCTATGATATGATGTAGCTCTTAACCTCTTGCCGCTCTACTTTACAAACCGGATTCCAAAAAAGTTGGGACACTAAACAAATTGTGAATAAAAACTGAATGCAATGATGTGGAGGTGCCAACATCTAATATTT
>BRDA01056289.1:2790-10290 GCA_036984385.1 Crenuchus spilurus
TATTAGGGTAATGCTAAACTTAACAAACAACGGAAGCAAACAAGCAGCTAATCCACAAACCCAACACTCAAAGACTTTATAATAACACAAATACAAAAAGGTCATAAATGCTGGTGGCAAAAGAAAAAATGAAGAGATTGAAAAAAACAGATATGCAGTGGTGGGGTAATTACTGGCAAAACTAATCCATTACAAATTACTGATTACTTCTCAAAAACTGTAATGGGATTATAATCAGTTCAGTTTGATTAAAATAAACACTACTTACTATACTAACTAACAATACTAACTAAACACTCAGAAAATGGCCTGTAAACAGCTGAAACACTTTCAGCCCAAATTTTATCTTCTGAATGAAACACAAAGTTTAAAAAGCTGTTTCTGAATTAAAATACAAAACTTTAGTTAACTTCTTATTTGTAAACATCTTATTGGGAGTTTCAATTCCACCTTAAATGGTGCAGCAGTTTCATTCAGGTGCCAGAAATTTAAGGTGGAATCGGACATTCAAAAGTACAAATAAGGGCTGTTTTATACCTGAATGTTGTGCACTAAACAACTTTTCTTGAGACTCCAACGTCCCATCGTCATCACCTACATGGGGTGCGTCTCTTTACACTTCATTGGTTTCTTACTTCATCTCTGTAATCGATTGGTTTATAGAATGGGATGTGTCTGACATCAGTGTGTTGTCTTTGCCTGATAAAATGAACAAAATATGCATTACAATAAGGTATATGTTTCACCATTTTGTGCATTTTTTCAAGCACCTTTCACATGTTAATTTGACCAAACTTCAGTTAAATATTTGATCTCTTCCTCTCCCCATGTGCTACCACAGCTAATTTTTGTTGTTTGTTCTTCTATTGTTTACTGAGTGATGATAGCTTGAGTCAACTTCCTGTAATTGGTGCAAAAGTCCAAACCATCCAAAAAAGTGTTTTCACACTGCAAATGAACCGAACCGAGATTCAGATGATCTGGATCAAGACCACTTCTTTTGGTCAGATCAAATTCTGGTCCTGTCTTCTTTCAAACCTGCTATTTTGGTTTGGAAGAAACTGAAAAATCCAAACCAAACAAGGTAGGTGTGAAAACATCCTAAGATGTTATGATGCTCGATTCTAAACTCAAGACTGACCTGTTTCATTAATGATGGGATTTTCTTCTTGACTTCAAGATTCCTTTATCTACAAGTTTGTTTTTTGTATGTTAGCATGATTACAGCCAGGATTAACACAGTGGAGATTACTGCTTGATTGACTACAATACCACAGCAGACACAGCGTTATGGTGTGCCATATGGTGAAAATGTGTTAACCATAGAGTACCAGTCACAAGTTTGGACACACCTTCTTATTCAATGTTTTTTTTTTTCCTACATTGTAAATGTATACTTGTTCAAAATTGTAAACATCATCCAGACTGTGAGTGAACACATAATGAATCATGTAGTAAACTTAAAAGTGTTAAACAAACCAAATCATGTTTTAGATTTTGCTTCAAAGTAGACACACAACTGATGTCTCAAACACATTAAGAGGCAAGAAATGCAAGTCATGAACTCTTGACAAGACACAGCTGTTAACTGAAAGCCATTCCAGGTGACTACCTCATAAAGCTAACTGAGAAAATGCCAAGAAAGCTGCATCTAACCAAGAGGTGCACTCAAAAAGAAATGCTTTAAATGAACTTAATTTAATCATGGACAGTGGTTCCACACAAAACAATTGTGTTTGTTCAACATAAAAATCTCTTTTGAAGGCTACACAAAAAACTTGTGTGATTAAAACACAGCCCAATTTTGTCAATCCAACTCAAAGTAGTCATGTTCACCTAAGCCAATTCAAATACTTTACAGTAACTTATAAAAATAAGACTCTCAGTCCATCGCTGGGTCACAAACACAATTTAGAGAACCCAATTCACCTGACCTCCATGTTTTTGGACTGTGGGAGGAAACTGGAGACCCCAGAGGAAACCCACCCAGACAAGGTGAGAACATGGAAACTCTGCTCAGATGGGGACTCGAACCCAAGACCTCAGCGCTGAGAGGCAAACATGCTAACCACTAAGCCACCACGCCGCCCGTTAGTACAGCTTACTTTAGTTACATTGGGGCAGCACGGTGGTGCCACATCTGCTTCCAGCAGATAAGTGTTTCTTTCAATGAAATACAAGCAAGTTTGACAAGCAACTTGTTTCTTCTTTCATGTTTCTTCTCAGGTTCTGTCATGTTTCTATCAATTTTGACTTATTGCATTGTACTGAGTAATTATGTTTAGAATAGAAGTGGGAGGAAACTGGAGAACCCAATGGAAACCCACACGGACACAGGGAACACCCAAACTCCTCACAGACAGAGACCAGTGGTGGCTTAGTGGTTAGCACGGTTGCCTCTTAGTGCTGAGGTCTTGGGTTCGAATCCCCATCTGAGCAGAGTTTTCATGTTCTCACTGTGTCTGGGTCGGTTTCCTCTGGGGTCTCCAGTTTCCTCCCACAATCCAAAAACATGGAGACCAGGTGAATTGAGTTCTCTAAATTGTGTGTGTTTGTGACGATGGACTGAGAATCTTATTTTTATAAGTCACTGTAAAGTATTTGAATTGGCTTAGGTGAACATGACTACTTTGAGTTGGATTGACAAAACTGGGTTGTGTTTTAATCACACAAGTTTTTTGCGTAGCCTTCAAAAGAGATTTTTAAGTTGAACAAACACAATTGTTTTGTGTGGAACCACTGTCCATGATTAAATTAAGTTCATTTAAAGCATTTCTTTTTTGAGTGTGCCTACTGTGAAGAATGTCAAATATAAACATATTCTGGTTTGTTTAACACTGTTTTGTTTACTAAATAATTTCATATGTATTTCTTTATAGTTTGGATGACTTTAGTATTAAGCTACAATGCAGAACATTTTTACTGGTACCGTAAATAACAGCATATATCAGGAGACAACTGCAAATGATGCACAAGTACTGACAAAGCAATTTTTATTATGTGAATAAATCACATTAATGTAACACTTTACTTTGTACTGTGCTACCCCAACACTGCAGGTATGCTCCAAAGTGATAACTTTACATGAGAAGGGAAAAAAACTTACTTTGCTTTTAATGGAAGCAGATATTTTGGGCCATTTCTCTAGATTCAGTCATCATGACATTTACACACAATGTAAAGAGCAACAAATATTGTCAAATCTGAAAAATGAAAAAATGAGTTTTTTTATGAACTTTTCATATATATCACACAATAAGCAAAAACGTGGTTGACTCTTATGTAATACATTGATTCAGAGCACATGCTTCCTTCCAAAACCTACACCTCTATCAAATGTAGATAACCTGCTCCAATAATGTTTCACCTGAAGGTTTGAGGAGCAGGTCAGAGGCCTCTTAGAAAAGGCTCGTCACTTCAGAGGCAGATAGATGTGATTAAGCACAGTCGTCACAGGTCAACTAGAAACTGAGCATGGCTCTGCATATAGACACACACGTAGGGCATCCTCTCAGCCTGATCCAGGCATAATTGATTTCACAAGATAGCACTGTGTTCAGATAAGCTTAGAGAATGTGCTTGTGAGTGATGTCCAAATAGTCCTCTCCCTGCAGTACACAAACCCCATTGATGAGGCTCTGTTTCATCACACACACACACACACACACACACACACACACACACAAATCGATGGAAGACTAGAGCGCAGCAGAGGTGCAGAAACCAGCAAAGGTCAACAGCGCTGGTCAAAGCAAGAGAGGTGAGAATTTACAATCTTCAACTAAAGTCTTCACATTTGTCACATGTAAATAATAGAAGCATTGTTAACCCTTTTACATTCTGCTCAACCATTTGGTAGAGCACATTTGAGTCATTATTTCTTACTGAAGAAGGTTTTGAACTTAATACAATGTGATTGTGCCATCTCTACCAATCGGTAGAGGTATGTTAGGCTAAAAAACATCCAATAGAGGTCCCTATAAATGAATTATTGACTGAATGCAAACCAGAAATGGGTCATAGCCATACCACAAGGAATAAACTTGAAGAAATGCTGAAAAACCATTATGAGTTTGGTCATTAAAACAAAAACAAAAACAGATGAGTGTGTTGTTTAAAAATTGAACATAATTAGCATGTTATTGCACACATAAAAATCTGTGGGGTCCCAATTATGACCCTTTTTGGAACATATGTACCTTGAATGGAATACAATTCATGTGAAATGTAGGACATATGCCCTTTAAATGTGTGTGTGCGTGTGTGTGTGTGTGTGTATGTGTTTTAAAACCCATATACAGTGCCACATAAAAATAAATATCATGAAAACGTTGACTGTTGTTTATAATTTAATCCAAAAACGTTATACTGTAATATAGGAAAGTGAAATAAAGTGATCGTGACCAATTGACCAATTGACACTCAGAAATGTAGTCTTTCAACCCTTCTGTGCAGTGAAACACATACACACTCTCTAGTGAACACACACACTATGCAGCACTATCCACAGCTGATGCCTGGGGAGCAGTTGGGGGTTTGGTGCCTTGCTCAAGGGCACTTCTGCCTTGTATTGTTGTTCAGGGGATCAGACTGGCAGCCAGTCCAAAACTTTTTTCTTTAATCAGTATGAGGTATAGCACATGAAAATCAGAAATCTAGAATCTTGGATTATTACAATATTTCACTTAAAGTTTGAGTAAAATATTAACATTAAAATGACAGTTTATCTTGTTGATTTATGAACACAAATTCAAATTTTTGGAGATGCAGTAGTATGGACAAACATTACAAATGCATGTAAAGCTAAAGTTGATTTAATATATCAACAATATTAACAACCATATGCTCATTTGTATTTTTATGTTCTATATAAATTGTATTGTGTTCATGTGTCTGTCTCCTAAATAAATGGAAGAGAAGTGAAGTGACAGTGTTTTCCGTGGTTTTGTTGAGGTGGTCTTCCTGGAGCCAAGGGTCCGGCTGGTCTGCGGTGCACAGGAAGGGGAGCCAGCAGGGGCCACCAGCCCCCTACAGCCTGGGTGTCTGCTTAGGCATGAAGGGGACATGTAGGAGACTAATGGAGATACTTACCTACACATTATTGATAAGACTCATGTGATTTCATTGTTCAGTGTGTTTACAATTACAAAAAAATATATTATTCTTATTCATATTTTCTTCCATTTTCCTTTTCCTTTTTTAAAATGCTCTGTGTGCACTCCAAGAACACAGCTGGAATACTTTCCTCCTCCTTTTTTCAGAAACACACAGCTTCATCCCTGAGCTGTGTCACTTCTCCTCCTCCTCACTCCTCTATCTGCTCCCTCCATTCCTTCAGCCAGCACCTCATTCATACACACACTGACAGTGTTCTGGCCTTCAGGCATTACACAGCCGCTGCTGAGGAGCTTTACGGAGGTCGTTTTTCAGACAGAGCTCTGTTGATGCTCTCTCACATGCATACATGCACACACACACACACATGTTTGTTCCTGTAAATTGTGGGGACATTACATAGACTTTCTCAGACCTTAAAACCCTAAAATTAACCTCAGAACATGTCTTCAGCTTTAAATTCACAATTCACCGTTTTGTAGTCCTGCAAGGAAGAAAGGTCCACAACCTGAGTGTTTAAACAGGTTTTGGTCCCCACAGTGTGGCATTACCCTGGTACATACACACAAACACACTTTGGTAATATTATACTAGTAAGAACATTACATTCACCTAAACCTAAACTTAACCTTAACAACCAAAAGTCAATGCTTCTGCTCTATACTGGTTAGTACTGAATTAAAATTATGAGCAAAATTATGAGAAAATGAAATCAAGTATTAGACTATGAACAAAAATAAACTTTTTTAGAATAAAAATTTTTGTGGCACTGTACTTAAGATAAATGTGCAAGAAATATATAAGGTCTTTGTACAGACAGATCTAATTACATCTACACCAAAACCTGTAAATCCATTGTTTGTCTAAAAATGGTTAATTTTATTTAAACCCCGGTGCTATATAATTTGTTGTTTTTCTTTTTATCTCTTTTCTTCCATCTCTGTAAATGCTATACAAAGAAATGTAATGTAATATGTGATTAATCTGCTTTTATGTATCTCATTGTTAATCTGTTACTATATAAACATTTTTATAAAAATAAAAATAATAAAAAATAAAATAACAATATTAACATTAAAGGAAAATAGACTTGGAATATGTCACATTAATGAATATAAAATGAGACAGTTCACCTTCTTGAATGAAATTATGAACACAAATGAGAGTTTTCAGAATATTATTATTTTTAATATGTATACTGTATAGTTGCTTTTGAAACAAAACCTTGTATCTCCAAATATGACATTTTTTTCACTTTTTTTCAATCATTTGAAAATACCAGCTGGTGTGAAAATGTCATGATGAATGGACCAGTAGTAATGTTCAAGTAATGCTTGAATATATTTTTACATTGAATTACATTGAGTTTTTTTTAAGCTAGCATTTTGGAGATATGAGGTTTTGCTTCAACAACAATGATATTCTAGTGTTATTTATTGAAGTAAAATGTAATAATGTTTGTTTTATTATTATTTGAGCTGTAACTGTGATACTCAGCACTTCTGAGTATACACTCATTAGTCAGCATGGACCCTTCAACTCTGAGGCCACTGTTATTACAGCTCTTTTAGGATTATCAGCAGCTAAAAGTTACACATTAATAATTTTATATTTCCAAAGAAGCTAATACTGTACTTTTTCCACTTAATGATGGCAGAAGGAAGGAGCAAGTAACAAGAAATCGATGCAGCTTAGTGTGTGATCTGTGGCCAGAAAGTGTGTGAAAGAGCACAAAAAGAATACTTTGCTCCCAAATAGGGTATTAGTTGGCTATGTTTATTACACTTAAAAAGATAATAATTGTGCATGTTTCATAAAACGTTTAAAACATTTACTATACTAACTCCACATATAAACTGCAGTCTGCAGCTCAGTGCACAATTTGCCATTTAACCTCTATCCTGGTCATCATTTTTCAGTTTATGACTACAGAATATTTAGAATCAACTTTTGTCAATATGATTTGTATACAACATAATGTAACCCATCCTTACACACACACAATAATGAACACACTGTGAACACATGCACAATGTAGTGGGCAACCCTATTCATGGTACCGGGGGAGCAGCTGAGGGTTAGGTGCACTGCTGAAGGGCTTCATGACCTGCCTGGAGATCAAACCAGGTCTCAAAACCAGATCCCTAACCACCAGGCCCCCACAACAACAGTGACACTTACATGAGAGTAGCCTGGTGATGCTGGGATCAGATACAGCAATGTTTCTGTATTTTTCACTTTAACATTTTACAATTGAATTAGTGTCACCATTAGACTGAACCTGAACCACCAGCCTGGATGCAGATGTCCACCAAAGAGAATTGTGGTCAAAACTGGCTTAATGAAGGTCTAGATGATGAGAGGCACAAACTGCAATAGATTTGT
>BRDA01056289.1:15290-22139 GCA_036984385.1 Crenuchus spilurus
TAAATAACAATACATGATACACGTGGTAGTGTTACTGTGTGTGTGTGTGTGTGTGTGTGTGTGTGTGAACAGTTATAGTCAGTCCAGATATCCTGCCTTTCATAGTTTTATTTTTATTGGTGTGCAATCAAATAAGTTATTAAAATAAAATAAGCTGTTTTATCCCTGGAACTTTCCATTTTAATTTATTTTAGATACAGAATCTTTTGTACTTTTGATTGTGTATTTATATAGTTTAGGGAAGAGAAATCCACTCTTTAAGACTCTACAATCAATTAGACAAACAAAAGTTTTCTGATCTGATCATGTCGTGATTATACAAGACTGTATCAAATACGACCACGTCCTAATTGACACACAATGTAACCTGTAATTAAGATTATGGCTCAGTGATTTAAAGATGCATTGATGTACAGTTACAGAATTACTGATGATGTGATGGTGTTCAAGCTAATTTTCCTCAGAGTCTTGAAGCTCTCAGTCTGATTTTTATTATCATTATTTTATAATAGTAATTCTGTGATTTCAGGAGCACTGTTGTGACTGATCTACCGTTTTGTGCTAAAAGTAAATTTTATTTGTTGTGATGAATGGTAACAGGAAATCAAAATTAATAAGGCAGAGATAAATGTCGGGCATGATTTTAAATCCGATCTGCTTAATGGGAAGCTCATGAACAATAATTTATCCTGCTTGAAAGATCAGACATTCATAAAGTTGATCCTTCAACAATGACATTATTTTCATTATTTAACAAAGTGCGTGGTTAATTTAACATTGCATTAATAAAGTACTATTATTACAAATAATAATAATAATACATATATACAATAATAAAAAATATACGTTTATAATGCAGAATAAGAAATTACATATTAATACCTTGTTTATCACCATTATAAAGCCTTTCCTTATTTGCTAAGTCTAAAACATGCTTTTTGTAATATCAGGTCAATCACATGAGCCTCTTCAGTGTCTTTTTACCTCCCTCCAAAAATAAATTTGCAGTTATAAATTACACATTTAGTAGCATCAGTACTACATTTTATTTTTTAAACATAAAGTTTCTCCACTCTTATGTTTTATTCACGTCAGTGTTATTATTAACGTTCAACTGAATTAGAACGAAGCTGTCACAGCAGTACTCTTGAAGAACACTAGATTTAGTTGTAATCGCGTAGGCGGTCTTGCTGATGTCCGATTATTGAAGAGCTTCTCGTCTTTAAGTGTTTCGTTATTTTGCAGAAGTAAAAAGCAGATCGCTTTAGAAATGAAACTAAATCCGCTCCTCATATATTAGACTTGAATAAAAATAAAGAAAAGTCACAAAAGGCACAAAGAACTACACATTCACCCTGTTCTTAAAATTTAAAATCAAAATAATAAACTATACACAAAAGAAAAGGAAAACAGGTAGGAAAGGAAAACAAAACTTATGCATATCTGGAGAAAAAATGATATGCTCTGTAGTTTGTGTCTCCCAGGACAAACTGCCTTATTAAGGTATAAAAAAGTCAAAATTACACATTTGTTTTGTTTTTTTCTTAACAAGGAATGCAAATGATATTTTGTATTCCACTCTTTTTTATAACATGCTATGTATATTTACTTAATATATTTTATATATAATAACATTTTATATTAATATATATTTATATTAATATATATTTAATTATATAATGATATTTTTGTATTAAAATATAAAATTAAAAACAAGTAAGTGAATAGCAACCTTTTAAGACTGATATTTGATAAATAATAACAGTCAGTCAGTGAAAACATTGACTTATGTTCACTAAGGTAATGTGTCTGCATGGATGCCTGTTTAAGGGTTAATGCATTATGTATTCAAAAATAACAAAAAACAGAAGTCAGTGTTTAATTATTTGTTTACTTCCAAATGTATTTCAGTCATTTCTATATTGTGTCAGGGTCAGTAAACTTAGAGATATTTTTTCATAACAAAATTAGACCAATTATAGAAGACAGGAGACTACTTTCACCCAGCACCCTTTGAACTACAAACCAAAAATTAGTTAAGCTAAATTAATACTTGAAATACATTTTAATAACAAATTGATTTATAAAATTTTAACCATTTTCATCACAGCTACATTTAAAGATTGAAAATTAGCCCAAGAGAAAAATCAATTGGATTTAAAATAATTAAGTTACAGTCAAACTTATAAGTAGGCACTTAGTGAGTGTAGTTTGGTCCATTAGACCTACAGGGTTGACATTATAAAACGTTTTGTAAAGCACAGGCAGGCATAATCACAATACCATGGACCAATTTTCCCAACATGTGAATAAGAAGAATAATGCTGGCTTAAACATTACCCATCTGTTATCTAATCAGAAACACCTGATATTGGCCACTGATTGGAGTGTTGCATTGTGGTCTAGGAGCCTGTTTCTGGCCTGAAAAACTACAGTATCAGGTGTGTCTGGAGGTGGATACCCAAATATCAGCATGCTATCAGTGGGGTACAGGACACAGAGTAGACTTTGAGCTTTCTAATAATGACCATGTCAGCAGGAAAGAAAGAGAATAGAGATGGTCTGTATGTATTTTGAAGCTGTTTTAGTTTCCAAGACCTCTTCAGATCCAGCTCTTTTTGCAAAGCACTAGGTTGTAATGTATTTGTGCCCAGTTTGCAGCCAAAAAATGGACTCAGCATACAATGCTAGAATTAAATCTATTTCAATTGTAAGAAATCTAATGGACTGAAACAATAATCTTCATGTCATTATCATTAACTGGAAGTAGCTAGAAGGTTCAGAATGAACACATTATACCAGCTATTTTTTGGATAATTAATTACAATTTACAAATTTAACAATACATTGTCAGATTCAATATGTATTTTCAAAACTGTAGGCCTATTCTGCAGGAGGTAATAAAACATGAGATCAGTCTGACAGCCTTGTTCATGGTCTATAGTCTATTTGATGCATTGCCAGATTTGCCTAATATTCTATAACTAGGCCACATGGAAGCCAAATATAGCTGGTATTAGTTTAATGCTATTTGACTGACCACTAGAAGTCATGGCAATTTTGAGATCTCTTGTCTTATCAAGCTTATGATCAGAAAACTGTACAAGCAAAAAATTACAAATTTATGCTGTTTTTTTAGACATGTAGAAGTCTGACACAATGACATATTTTAAATAATATAATCATTTATTTTCACGTTAGTATCGTTGGTCCCAGATAACTATAGAAGGACTGGAATGTAAAAAACATAACATGGGCTATTATATTTTAAGCATATACTAAATAGAAAGAAGCAGATGAGTATTTCTACTGTGTGTTTAAATTTTCACTGTCCAATGAAATGTATCTCCTGTATTTTTTCCCATTTTTAATTTTCTACATCAATTGAACATGTCAGGTTTCCTTTACATTGTACAAACATCTCATGATGAATGTACCAATAGAAATGGTCCAAAAATCCTCTCATTACATTAACTTACATTAAATATTGATGTTTTGTGTTTTTTATTCTTTTTTTGTAAAATTACCCTTGTGGAGATGACAGAGATTCTATGTGAAATGTGATGAGTGAAATTTAAAATGGTAAACTTAAAAAAGGCACTATTTTGGGTATTATGATGATGTAAAACAGCACTATGAAACCCATTAGATTGGATGTTGATCTTCAGCTTATCAGTTTGGCTAATTAAACTTCCTGAGAATAGGCCCAATGTGCCATTTTCCATCATTCATAACACACATCCTTTCATGTATTTCCAGTAGACTCTGTTTCCATGATCAGCTGTCTAAATATTTAGACTATTCATAAACTTTTAGTGCATCTCCTCATTACTCTACATTATGGAATTCTGTAATTGTCAGACAGAAATTGTTCTCAGAAATCTTGCAATTAACCCTGTAAAGCCTGATCTGTCAGAAAGCACTAACTTATTGAAACTGGTGTCTTTATCTGAACCTCTGACCAAAAAAGAAAAAAACAGAATTAAATAACATTGCAAATATGAATTTTGTGGTATTTCATACATCCAGAATATATTGTTAACAGCATGTGAACTTTAGCAGAAAAAAAACTTTCATTAACACCTTATACACTGAGTTTCCTTTAAATATTTATTCATGTAATTTTTAATTAGAAATATATCCTCTGGTGCATGTTTTTCATGTGTAATGAACGATGTATCAATTATGTTATTTCTTATCATATTTTTTTTCAATAATAATTGTTTATGATTTTTTTTTCTTCCATTGTAAATTAATAGGCTACTGACATCACCCAGACTAGAAGGAACACATAAGGAATCATATAGTAAACTTAAAAGTGTTAAACAAACCAAAGTATGTTTTAGATTTTAGATTCTTCAAAGTAGACACACAACTGATGTCTCAAACACATTAAAATGGCAAGAAATGCAAGTCATGACCTCTTGACAAGACACAGCTGTTAACTGAAAGCCATTCCAGGTGACTACCTCATAAAGCTGACTGAGAAAATGCCAAGAAAGCTGCATCTAAGCCAGAGGTGCCTACTGTGAAGAATGTCAAATATAAACATATTCTGGTTTGTTTACTTGTTTATTTAATAAATAATTACAGATGTGTTTTGCTCAGTTTGGATGACTTTAGTATTAATCTACAATACAGAACATTTTTAAATCATGAAACACCACTGTATGTCCAGAAGCTGTGTTGAAACATTTGACTGCCACTGTAAGTCAAGTCTGGTTGACCACAAAATCTAACTACAAATTTTCAGAAGCACATTATAACCAATTTAGTCATCTTTGCTTTATACAACTGCATAGTATATGTGGTCAGACAGAACAGCGTCAATGCTCTTTTGTTCATTGTTCTTCTTGCACGTGTTGACTGGATCTTCTAAGTCTCAAGGTTATGACTGCACAGTGCTGCTGTGAACCTTGGGAAGAGGCCATTGGGTGTCTCCAGTTCGTCAGTATCCAAATTCTTTACAGAGACGCAGGGGCCAAGTAAAGACTGCAGAAGACAATTACAATTTTCAGTTAATGTACTATGCTTACAGGCTGAAAAAGTATTACTAATTGTTTTTTGAGTAGTACATCTCCAAAATGATGAATTTGATGAAAAAGTTCAATTGTGTTCATAATTTAATTCAAAAAGGTAAACTGTCATATATTATGGTCATTACCCACAAAGTGACACATTTCAAGTCTTTTTAGTTTTAATGTTGATACAGTTTGAATAAGAATTTCCTAAAATTGGAAATGAAATATTCTAATGGATTTCTGATTAAATCATGAGCTATAAGCCAAACTGATCAACAGTAATACAACAATGGTTTGAAATATGTCACTGTACTTAAATAGAATATAAAATATTACTTATTTGAATTCAATTATGAACAATAAACTTTTTTTCACAATATTCACTGTTTTGATCAAGGGCTTATTTCAAATTCCTGCAGCCACTTTTATCTTCAATCCTAATAGCATAATGTCAAATAAGTCAATTAAGGCTGTCAAATTCTCTATACATATTTAATACTGTGCACATAATAATGTATTTTCTAATGAAAATTGGCAAACTGTGTTTAAATACTTGTTGATGATGTACACGCTGGTTTTCACAGTGCTTAACAATTAAAAAGGCATCTATTCCAATACAGAGAAAATGTTTAAATAGATAGACTTTTTAATGTTTAAATAGATAGACTGGGTTATATTAATTTTTAAGAACACTATGACATTGAATACTACCATTTATAGACATGCAGAGGCACAGGGAGGGTTAAGAGCCCAAAGAAGATTAAAAGTTCTGTTTCAAACAAATGCAACAGTCACTTGAAGGACAGTGAGTAATATTCATGGAAAAAAATAACCATCAATCTTGAATTATAATGAAATAAACACAGTGACTGAAAGTGTTCCCTCTTCTCCCATTTGTTCATGCTAACCCATCCTTCAGCATGGCTGTTAAGAGCCCCTCAGAGGTTCTGTGTGATGTTTCCATTTATAAAGATTAGTTCAATTTCTGCTCTATATACAG
The DNA here is from genome assembly GCA_036984385.1 of Crenuchus spilurus. Classification (NCBI taxonomy): domain Eukaryota; kingdom Metazoa; phylum Chordata; class Actinopteri; order Characiformes; family Crenuchidae; genus Crenuchus; species Crenuchus spilurus. The sequence goes on from BRDA01056289.1 coordinate 21,312, forward strand.
AGCAGTCTTTTTATCAAAAGAGGACCTGTCTCACACTGAGAAAGTGCAGACCCTCCAGCAGACCCATCACACTAAAACATGAGAAACAGTGCCCCCTGCTGGTCTAATGGATAAAGAACATTTTGCAATGCTTGCCTTCTCTTTACCTCAACTGCAGTTTGTTGTGTACAGGAGTTGAATGGGAACCTTTTTAGTGATTTGAGTTCACAGTTTCAGAGTGAATCTTTGTATTTTTCTCTTCTTGTCTTTCAGAGCTATTTGATGATTTTGCAGAAGGTCGTGAGTGTGTAAATTGTGGGGCTATGTCCACTCCCCTGTGGCGACGAGATGGGACTGGTCATTACCTGTGCAATGCTTGTGGACTTTACCACAAAATGAATGGCATCAACAGGCCACTGATCAAACCACAAAGACGACTGGTGAGTCAATTGGATTCACTCAGTGACAGCTGTTGGGTGTTTGATATGAAAATCTGAATGCTGAAAATAGTAATAAAACTCTGAAACAACTGAAACATCTTAATTACCTGAGTTCTTAAACATGCTACAACCCCCTCAAGAAAAAAGATGGGTCAGTATGAAAAATGCAAATAAAAAACAGTGGTTTTTACAAACCGGATTCCAAAAAAGTTGGGACGCTATACAAATTGTGAATAAAAACTGAATGCAATTATGTGGAGTTGGCAAATGTCAATATTTTATTCGTAATAGAACATAGATGACCAAACATAGATGATCAAAAGTTTAATCTGAGTAAATGTAACATTTTAAGTGAAAAATATGTTGTTTCAAAATTTCATGTCGTCAACAAATCCCAAAAAAATTGGGA
>BRDA01056291.1:5314-20934 GCA_036984385.1 Crenuchus spilurus
GGAAGGACTTATTGACGTCGAAATTACTCAATATATATATATATTGACTCAAGCTATATATATTTGAGAATTAGACCCTTTAAGGCTTTTGGAGTATGTTTAGTTTTGTTTATAAGATATAATCTCGCTGAGTTTTATATATAAGTGTATATGCAGAATTTTGTTAATATTCCGTTGCTGGGAGAGTCGACTCCAGAGAGTTAGATTCTGCATCAAATAAACCATGTGCCATTTTTTTTCTTCTTAAATAAAAAAATGAAAAGTCAACTTCTGCTTAAACTTTTCATATTTCACTTCACTTTATGTTTCAATCCTTTACTGACCTTTGGGTCCCAAATAAATAGATCTGAGTTGTAAGATGAACCTACATGAAGTCTGTTCAGTGCAGCTTGAAGGTTCGGTTTGTGATTTTTGCCCCTTTTATTAAGGTAAACACAAGCAACAGTGTATCCTACTGGTTAGGACTTCAGGAGCTGAACTGAAAGACTACCACATTATATAAACTACCAATATATTAAGAAGTGACCTTTTTTATTTGTTTTTATTCCCATCCAACATCACTCTCAGCCTTCTGGAAGTTCTAGGTATGTCACTGATGCCCTGACAAAGCTGCAGTTATTCAGGAAGGTAGTCACTAAGAAAATTTTCTTCAGTTCAGATAAGTGAGTATTAATGCTGCACTATGTCAGAATTAGTTTAGTTCAGACTTAGTTCAAACTGGTAGATTTACTGAGTCAGGAGGCAAAAGATCATGCTAAAACATGGTGTCCTTACACTGCTGAGAGTTTCCCTATGAAGCCGAAAGTGCTCATTCAAAAGTCAGAGCAGTCAGGTCAGATTTGGAGGGAGTTTGTTTTGAGTTTTACATATAAATGTCACATACTTAAGCTCAAAAACAAGGCCCAAAACTCAAAAATGAAGATCAGAAACTCAAATACAAGTCCCGAAACTAAAATAAAAAGGTCAGAAACTCAAAGAAAGGTCCAAAACTCAAGAGGAAGTTCAGAATCTTAAAAAGAAGGCCCAAAACTCAAGCAGAAGGCCCAAAACACTTAATTTAACTAAAACTTAATTACCTGGAAACAGACACTTTATAAGACCAAAGATAACCACAGAACTAACCTGACCTAAAATGTAAACAATATAAATATATTGATTTATATATATATATATATATACTGTCTGTAATGCTGAAATAGAGTAGTAGTTGACATATCAGGCTACTCCCAAAGTGACAACAGCATTGTATCATTATTAAAGGAATTTTATATCTATAAGCCAAGTATTTCTTCATTGTTTTCCTTCCGTTTCTCCGACAGCACTGAACCTCTAAACTGACAAAAGAGAGACACAAGTCAGTAATCTCCGGCACCTGTGACTGACAAGCTGATTTGTAGCTTGGATCTTCTTTTCAGTGTCATCATCCCATCACTCTGGGAGTCAGGTAAAATAACACGATTCCAGCCCTCACCTGCATTTGTTCAATTGTAGACCAGGTAAGGAAAAAAGAAGAAATTGTACACATCAGTCTTCTGTAAAAAAGTCTCAACTGAAAATATGCAGGACAGGTGACCATTCATACGTTTTCAGTAAACACTGAATATTATTATTATTTTCTATTCTAAATAGTAACGGATATTCAAAGCAACCTATGGTTACTCAGCTTTTCACAATGGTGGGACCTTTTAGGGTACACACAGGAACCTTCAGCAAAGGATGGTTGAGGACCTTTTCCTTGAGGAGCCTAGAATTGAAGCATGGCTGCTTGATGTAGTTTGAGGTTCCTGCAGCAGCTTTCTTCACTAACCTTGTTATATTGGAAGGTTTCTTGGGGCACCTAAAATGTAAGATTTAATTTAAAATGTTAGTTTTAAGGCATTTCTGAGGCACTGTGTAAGCTACAGTGGCAGGTTTTTGTTTATGAGGATGTATCAGTCATGTCTAAGATTCAGGGCTAGTGTTTTTTTCTTTAAGAGTTCTTTGAAAAACAGCAATATAGTGATTCATCATTTTGTCAACATACAGACTAGTCTCTCATCCCATGCAAAGGATGGTTTTCTGAAGAACTTGTCCTTGACTTGTAGTTATAACAAACGTTAACTGGTGACGAAAACCTAGTGTAAGCAAATGAATGCATTAAAAACACAAAACTAGATTTTGCCCACATAGATAAAGTTTTTAAACATTTGCTTCTAAAGAAGAAAACATGCTCCGGCATTAAAGCACCTTTTCAAAGACTTAGTAATGTAAAGGAAAATGAATAGAAGCTCAGAGAAATCCTTTTAAAGCAGATCCAGTAACAGTAACATCATCAAAACAACACCCTATAATTCCAAAGTGTCCACCAATGTTCCAGGATCACACCCAAAACCCCTCAAAACAGGGCCCAGCATAGCAAAAAGAAAGAGGAATATCTCACCTAGGTCCTCAAACTATCTTTACAATGTCCAGAGACATTCAGAGAATCCAGAGTTGATGTAAAAAGTTATAAAACTATATTCCTTTACCTAGCAATGAACCACCAAATATGGCTTCCAGCAACCCATGTTCTTCCTGCAACATGCCTATCACCTCTCCTCCAGTCCCAAACTGGTGTAATATTCAGAATAAGAGTCCCTGATGGCTTTATCAATGTTGATCAATGGATTCAAAATTTTTCTAATTAAATTATTCATTTGGGTAATCAAAAACATTCAGTTCTGTAATATTTCTAAGCAACACAATAAATGTTAAACACAGGAATTCTTCAGGGTCCATCATCTGTTGGTCTCACAGCACCAAAGCATGATGGAACCTTGTGCATTATTATTATTTATTATTTATTATTATTAACATTACACTTATATAGCACGTTTCTTAAACCCAGAGTGGCTTTACAATGAACACACTCCATTTACACACACTCAACCACACACACCGGCAAGCAGCCAATCGTGCACAGCGTACTCTCAACCAAAGTGACCGTCCTGCATCGAGCACTAGGGGGATCACCCAGGAGAAAGTGCCAACCATATCTGGGCATACATACATACATACATACATACATACATACATACATTCATACACACACACACCAGGGTAATTTTTTAGAGTATCCAATTGACCTGACCTCTATGTTTTTGGACTGTGGGAGGAAACCCACGCAGACACGGGGAGAACATCGAAGTCCCAGATGGGGACTTGAACCCAACACATCAGCACTGAAAGGCAAACGGGCTAATGCATTCTTCAGAAAGTGTGTCCACAAACTTTTGGACATACCGTGTATATACAGTTCATAATATAGACATATGATTGTGCACATCTTTTACCCACTGTCAGACTGAAGAATGTTCAAGATGTTAAGATAACACCCATGGTCTATAACTTCAGGGTTAAGGGAACTGATGCATACGATTACTGAATGTTCTTCATTTCTATATAACAGACCCTCTTTAATCATTATAAATCCATTTTAATATAGTATAATGGAAGAATGTTGTCTACTTGTGTTTGTCTTTCTTCTATAGGATTCTTCCGTACGACTAGAGCTTGGATGTCAGTACACTTCAAATAAGCCTTTAGGTGGCCGGTTCATTTTCTTCACTGCCCTGGTTGACAGTTGAACTCACATTATGAGGGCAAATCTTGCAACTGGGGTTGAAAGTGTTCATTGTGCTAATGCCATTTAGACTCATAATGTCTGCCCTCAGGATGTCTGCTGTATTTCCACAAATACTGATAGCCTCAGCCGCCATTTCACAGAATAGAGCGCTTCACAAAGAAAATCAACATCACCCGTGCTTAAACTGATTTTACATGGAACAACAATGCCTTTGATTAGCCTACATACACCATGTTGGTAAATGTAAGTGGGAAGAATCTTAAACAGTCTGGACCTGTCAGCTGGTCCCGCATCTGCTCCCCACATTCAAAGCTTCATTACTTTCTTCTTTTCTAAGATCCACACAAATGGGAGGAGTCATATGAAAGCTAAAACCCTCTTCTTTCTACTCAAATTGTTCTTTTGTGACTAGATTTGGCTTCAGGTATACCATTTGCCATATTTTTTCGCAATAAACATTGAAAAAAGTGTTTCCTTACTGATGTTTGAGTCCCCAAACAAACAGAACTGCACACTCAGGTTCTGTCCTACAGAAGAGAGGCCCTCTTTTGGTAAAATCTGGGTTTTGAGATGAACATACTTCATATTCCTTTAGTGCTGTGCAGTCTAATATACTTCTGGTCTAAATATCTAAAAGCTTCTACATGTTTATTGTTCAGAAGTCAATTATATACATGTGTTATTATAATACAGATAATAAAACATTTTCAGATCGTAACATTCTGTATTTATTTAATGTTGGTAATGTATAAAAAACAAAGGTTTAGCATCCTCAAACGTCTGTGATTAGTCTTTAGATTTTTAGGTTAGTTTTATGCTTGTGTAGAACTGTTTTCTGTCAGACAGTAGGATGGAGAATATTTTAGGACCTGACAATTTGGGTCTCTGCTATGGTGCTGTTTATGGTGCTCTTCTTGGATTCCTGCACTTCGGTCACTCTGGATTTGATGTGATTGTTGTTTGTTGTGCTGTAAGTGATACAGAAAGCACATAGAAATCCACTTTGAACATCCAAAGCGTCCAGACCGATAAATCTGTACAAATGCAATTGTAATCACATTTCAAACCACATCCAAATGTGGTTGGATCCACTTTGCAAAAATCTGACTATCAAAAATTAATCTGGATGCACCAAAAAACTGGAATTGGGCTACCAGTCTGAACATACAGTAGCCTAAGATTTGGGCATGTAGATTCAGACAGAAAATCCTAAAGCGTACTGTTAATAGTTGAAGCATTTTGATGTTTTTTTACTAAAACTACAGTGACACATCTAAATTGTTATGAAAACATTCATTGTTGTTCATCCATCCACCCATTCATCCATCTATCCATGTTCTTAATCACTTAATCCTGTTCCCCATAGCCCTTCAGTGGGCACTGGGCAGGGCATGTCATTCTTTTAGCCAAACCTGCGACAGGGTGCCAATCCACTGAAGGGCACACACAGACTCTCACACCAGGTCAATTTACAGTAGCCAGTTCATCAGAATTCCATGTTTTTGACTGTGGAAGCAAAGCAGAAATTGTTTTATTTTCATTACACAAAGTGATATATTTTAGCCTTGTTACTGTAGATCAGTGTGACTTAGGGATGAGCGAGTACACCACTATCTGTATCTAAATCTGTTCAACCATCTAAATGATCTGTATTTGTATCTGTACTAGGAGTAGGCGGGGTCTAAACCGCAATTGGGCATGGTTTAACCGGAAGTGGGTGAGGCTTAAATTGTACATTATTTTAAGTCCATAATTGATATGGATTGATCAGAAGTTCATATATGATTTGTTTATTTAAAAACTATTTACAGAACAGCCTCAAAATTGAGATTCAAATCAATGTTTTTGATCACAAACCTAAGTTGTTGGTTTTTTTATAAACCCAGAACAATGAGTATTTTTTAATGCATGAATGAATACAACTCATGCAGTAGGAAATTATGAACTACTAAGAATGCATGAAAAATTAGGGGGCAGCCATTGTCTAGTGGTAAGGATCTGGTCTTGTGACCAGAAGGTCGCTGGTTTGATCCCCAGACAGGACATGACTGAAGTGCCCTTGAGCAAGGCACCTAACCCCCTAACTGCTTCCCGGGCGCCGGTGGATAAGGGCTGCCCACCGCTTCGGGCACAAATTTTCACAGCCTAGTGTGTTCACTAGTGTGTGTGTGTTTCACTGCACGAATAGGTTAAATGCGGAGGTCAAATTCCGTTGTGTGAAAAATCACATTGGCTAAATTGGTTGATCTTGATCTTAAAAGAGTCATACTCAACACAACTTCCTTTTTTATTTTTTATATAACTTTTTTATCTTATGATCAAACAGATTTTTTTTTCTTTCAATTAATTATTTATTTTTACTACCTAACGTTCTTGGCATTTTTCCCCAAACAAAGTTAAACAATGTTGATTAAGGTGAGAGGGAGTGAGAGTGCAGCACAGCTCTGGCAGAGACATTTCTGTATAGAGAGGGGCGGGCGCTCTGTGTGACTGGACAATCACAGATCGTGAAGACAGTCCATTACCCAATGAGGATTTTCCTTCAGCACGAGCATGGATATTGACGCGTTTTACTTGTATCCTGATCATACTCGTCACAAATGCTTTATCCGTACCGGATACTCGTCAAACCTAGTGTGACTTATAGCTCATGAAAATCAAAATGCAAAATCTCAAATGATTAGAATATTTCATTTGGATCAACATTAAGACAAAAGGTCTTGAAATTATGAATACAAATGAACTTTTTCTCAATGTAGATGCACTCGTATGTGTCCAGGCCAAGAACCATTTACGAACTTTTATGTTTTGAAAGTGTAGTTTTCAATGCATTTTGAACTTCTGAACCTTTCTATTTTGCCAGACAGGACTTCATAGAGCTTCATAGCCAATGGCAATATTGTCTGTAAGTCTTTAATGCCACTGACATCCATAACCCATTGTATCCACAGCAGAAACCTCATACATTTGTGGAGGAAGCTGTACTGTTTTGCTTAGCTAAGTTCAAAGTTCAGGATGTCTGGGCTTCCCTCTCCTGGTGGATTATGTCACGCTTTAGTCACCTCAAACCATCAGACAGCATGCAGTGCCGTCCCTCTCGAGTCCTAGCGCTTTTTATCTCTCTTTCACATCAGCTCTGCGGAGGCGAGGCCTCGGGCTACGTGGTGCAAAGTCCTTGATCACTTTACCTTCAGAGGCCCTTTCTTGCTCTCCCGGTATTCATTGTTAAGCTACAGGGCAGGGGCATCTCCAGAGGACTGCACAGAGTTTCCAGGAGGCCTATTAGATGCCGTGTTCTGCTTTTTAAGAGCGGGCTTTTGCCTTGATGTTCCTGCTCCATTGAAGGACTCATGGCTGGCTTTGCTAGCCTCTGAGCACAGGCGTTGTCATTAAGGGCATCTGGAAAATCCGTCAGCAGTGTAGATCGAGCATGTCGACCATAAACCTTGATTCTTAGGCTACTTGAGGCGACGGCGCTTGTCTGAGAGGGAACTCGCTGGAGCAAATTCATTATTGGTGTATCTTTCATTAATTGAGTTAATCTTAATTCATGCATGAAATTTCATGTCTCGTTAATTGGGCCAAGCGCGACTCGTGATGAAGGGTGCTCATTCAGTCAAAACGTAATCCATCTATTCAAAGTCGCACATCAGTTCAAATTACACAAGACAGACTCGAGAGCGTCGAAATATTGGATGACCTGTATCTGTTTAAACACTTGACCAAACGAATAAGGCCCTGTCAGTCTGTTATATAACCTTACACAAACCATTTGTGGCAATATGATACCCAATAACCCTGCATGCTTCCTGAAAGTAGGCCTACAAATGTCCTAATGAGGACATTTGGATCCAGTGGAGCAGAACTGAGCAGAGCACTGGCTGTACTGTACAGCTGTGTGCCTAATGAAAAAGACAATTTGGCGGAGATGATGCTTAAAGAATTCTTGAACACATTCTTCTCGTTTCCATATTTCCAGCAGAGGAGACGTTTGTGAATCTGTGCTGTTTGTGTAAACAGTGACCATCACATTAATCTAACGGAACATCTCAAAATAAGTTTCTGTTGGTTCAAAGGAACTCATTGCAGCACATGATTAATGGGTTTAATGGTAAAAGGTATCTGCTGTAGGATTTGATACTTTCATCTTTAATTATTCTTCTTCATCTTCATCATCATTTTTTTCGCTCTTCTTCATCTTCTTTTTGATCATATTCTACTTCTTCACCTTTTTTTCATCTACTAATTGATCTTTCTTCTTCTTCTTCTTCTTCTCCTTCTTCTTCTTCTTCTACTTTCATCTTCACTTTTGTTTTAATCTACTAAGTGGTCTTTTCTCTTATTCACCTTCTTCTTCTTCTTCTTCTCCTTCTTCAAGTTCTTCATCTCCTCCTCCTACAACAAGTACTACTGTTCACTTTCTGTTACATTCACCATCATCTACTATTTCATCATCATCATACACTTCTTCTTCTTCTATTACTACTACTACTATAACTACATTTTCACCTTCTTTTTCATTTTGATTTTCATCTCTGTGATCTTCCTCACCTTCATTTACATTTGTCTTTTGTCACCTTCTTTTGCTGTTTCATCATCATCATCATCATCATCCTTTTCTTCTTCTACTACTACTACTACTACTACTACTTCTACTACTACCTTCTTCTCATCTTGATATCTTTTTATGTTTCTACTACAGCTCATTCTTTACTTTCTTTTAAATGTTCTTCATCTTGTTTTTTTTTTTCATTTCCATCCTTCTTCATCTCCTTCACTGACTACAACTACTAATATCTTATTTTTTCTTTCTTTTCTGAAATCTGCACTGAATAAATGGTAGATAATCTTTACACTGCCATCAAGAAGTGCCTATAGCATGAGTCAGAGACAGGAAGAGAGAGCTGCAACAGCGAATTCTCATTCAGAAGCAAGTGCAGGGTTGTAGCCATGAGGCAGTAGCACGTGATCTCGAAGATCTCAGCTGCAACATTAGACCCATGACACACAAAATCTAACCAACCATCCTAGGATTAGTTATGGCAGTGAGGTTCCTTAGGCAGTTGTTTTGAACTGTTATGGACCCTATACATGTTTAAAATGAATAAGTCAGCAGGGCCCCGGAAGGAAAAGTAATATTAAAGCTCTGGGTTCTGTCAAGAGATAGACAGATGGATGCCTCCAACCAGCCAGGCTGTCCCACTCGATGGTAACAGGAGGCTTATTAGAAGTCTATGAGATGAATGGGTTATGAAGATCATATGGTAAACCTTTGGAAACTGTCACTCCAGAGACTCTTGGAGGAAGCATATGAGAATCTTACAGGCTTGCATTACAATACTGGGTTGCAAATAAAAATGATGTGATTAGGCAGAAAGTGGATATCAGCCACCGCTGCAAGAGAGCAATTCACTGTTGTATTGAATTTAATGGAAGTTTGTTTAGATTGAGCTGTATGAGATAAGACAGGGGTGTCCTGTATCTGTGGTCATTTAATTCATTCAGCCTCAATTGTCCTTCAGGAAGTCAAAGAAGTGGTCAGTCTGTGACAGCCTTATCGCACGTTGCCTGTCTGTGGCCATCTATGGAAGCTTGATGCTTGCATCTAGCTATTCACATCACAGTGACATCCTCCTTCTGTGTGATTGTGAAGATAAGGACAGACAACTGGAGATCACCTTGTTGATATAGGCCTGAGTTTTCTTATCATGCTCTAGAAAAATCTGTGCAACATACTATTTTGTGCTTCCATGTCTTTCAAGTCCCTATTTACAAAGATTTAGGCAACACTTTACTGATGCACTTTGTAGTTCTACAATTACAGACTGTAGTCCATCTGTTTCTCTGTATACTTTATTAACCTCCTTTCACCTGTTCTTCAAAGGTTGGGACCAGGAAGTGGTGGTGGGACCAGGAAGTGGTGGTGGTGTGTTAGTGTGTACAAATCAGAGATGTTAAACACTGTGTCCACTCACTGTTCACTCATTTAGACACATTTACCTTGTTGGTTCACCTTGTAAATGTAAAGTCAGCTCAGCACAGTTTGTGTTGGTCCTCTAGTTCTTCACTGGTGACACTGTTGGCTGGTTGGTGCTGGTCTTATCCAGTGATCCTATAGGGAAAGGTGATAATTAATAAAGTACACAGAGAAACAGATGGACTACAGTTTGTAATTGTAGAACTACAAATTGCACCTGTATGCTCAGTAGAGCTAAAATGGACAATGAGTGTAGATACAAGGTATATGTACCTAATGAAGTGACCAATGTCTGTATTCTAATAGATTACATTGACCATTCTGGATCAAGGTTCATAGCTTTCATGGCACTTGACGCCAATTGTAATAAGCCATTAAAATTGTTCATGTAGGTTTGTCAGGTGTCATAATGAGCTAATTGTGTTGTCATGTAACCTGATGAATGCCAGCCTAAAGTGAAGTGCTAGCAGAGTCTGAATTTACATAATTTTCCCCTTACCTCAAATGTAATTTATCAGGAAAGACAGTGGTGTCAAACTATGTTCCTTCCAGGCTACAGCTCTGCAGAGTTCAGTGTTCTGCCTCATTAAACCCTCCTGATTTAACTCACCTGTTAATTAGCAAGTCAACACGAGTGTTCAAAATTGCATAGTATATAATTCCTGCATACTGATTTATTCCACAAATTGTATGCAGCATCCAACAACAATGAAATGTTCTGGCATGCCAAAGATACCCCAATGACAAAATATTCCAGCATGATATCTTCAAAGCTGTATTCATCATGTACTGCATCACAAAATACAACAGTCATGTCACCTTAAACAGCACAAATATTTCAGCATCTTAACTATGTTATTGTTCCATCCTAATTTACCTGGCCAAATCTTTAGGCACCTCTATAAAATAAATACTAAATATTAATAGTTTTCATAAAAGTATCATTTGTTTCTGGCTGCACAGCACTGAAGGGTCATGTTGTTTCATTTTACAACTCAGATTTGTAGCACAAGAGGGCGCCATTCATAGTGCTCAGTTCTATTTGTTTGGGTTTCATCATTTAGGATAGCAAAAATCAATGTTTTTCAATGCTTTGTCCAGTAATGTATGACATGGTTTATTACTTGTAGAATATTTAATTAGCAGCTCAAAATAGACTGAAATTAACAACTTGAGTAGAAAGAAGAGTTTCAGTCATCAAATTACTCCTCCCTTTTGTATCATGAAGTCATGAAGCTCTGAATGTAAGGAATAGGTGTGAGCTTAATAGTCTGTCATGGATATAAAATTCCAAATGCTACCACAGAGTAAAGTACAAGTGCTCCCTTCTGGCTTTGAGTGGACACTTTGCTTACATTGTCTGTCTGGAAAATTCCCAGTTGGTTGTTGGCTGCTATACGGCCACTGAGAGAAAATGAAAGTAAAGTCACACAGCTCCCAACTGTCGTTTAAATGAAGGGACCTCCATCCATGCCTCTACTTCCCATTTTTTCCAGTCCATTTCAAGCCTTAGAAGCTAAGGTTTGGGTTTAATAGCTGATGATGCTCTACACATGCCTCCAATGTTTGACTTACAGTGTTTAAATAAACAGATTTTCATCTGATTGTTGGGTACACACTTTAAGATGGTTCGTCAAGGGTTCTTTGCTTAAGTAAATGGGTATAAAGGGAATAGAACCATAAACCCAGCAGGCACAGGACATTATTAGATGTTATTCTGATGTACATTTTTTGTAATATGACGTCATGATCAACAGTCGAACAAAAATGAACATCTATTGATGTTGGTTCCCTTCTGGGAACATTCAAATGACTCTTTGAATGGTTAAAGAAGGTTAAATTGTTCTTCACATTGATGAAGAATGGGTTGTAGATGGTTTAACATTTTTGAAAAGGCTTCTATTGTTGCTATGATGTCAAGAACCAGGGGCAGTCGTGGCATGATGGGTAGAGATCTGGTCTTGTGAGCCGTGAACCCTTGAAGAACGATTTTTTAAAGAATATATATAGAACTATTTTCAAAAATCTTCTATACAGAAGCATCTACAACACATCCCTCATCAATCTGAAGAGCCTTTGACTATGCAAAGAACCCTTTTATCATGCAAAGGGTTTTCTGAGTGTCCATGGTTCTATACATAACAATTTCTTCAGTAAAAACACTTGAACAACCATCTTTTTAAGAGTGTAGGGTGCATATAAGCACCACAGTCTTTGATAATTAATTGAATTCATTCAATCAGATTGGCTCAATCATACTGAGCAATGAGAAACACACTATTGTGGGATTGTAAGCTGCCTCTCAGTTTGACCCTCTACTTCTGTGTGCCTACTAATTCCACTGTGTTGTCTCAAGGAGGACAGGAGGACACTCATGCTGTTTCCATGACGTTTGTTTTTGTTTTTAATTTGATCCGTCTGCCCTTTGTTGGACCCCTCTGGCAAGAAGTCCACATCTGCTCCAAAACATGTTTTAAGAATTTTATTGTCTTTCTCCCCCTCCCTCCAACACTTCAGCAGAGGCACAGATGATGCCAAGATATTAAAAGCTAATATTCAGAACTAAATGTACTCAAATTAAATGTAGGCAATTATTAGGATGAACTCTTTAACCTTCCGGGGTCAACAAAGCAGTCATACGTCAAATCAGATGTTTCTCATTTTTCCTATGTACATCATTGTGATAATGCAATGTAGAAGCACAGTTTACTGAATTTGTAGAGTCTATGTTTTGTCTGGGTGCAGCCACAGCCGCAGGCAACTGTTGTGTTGGCTTGGCTAAGATTGGTTAAATACATAGGTCAAATTTCTCTCTATGTGAGTTCTTTGGTCAATGATTGTGTTCTTTCACTTGAAGAACAATTTTGTAGGTGAAGACCCTAGTTGTAGATTATGTACAGGGGTTGGCATGCTGAGGCATACTCTATCAGCTTGTAAGGTTAGTTTATCGCAGGGGAGGTATACATGGAGGCATAATCAGGTGCTAAGGGTGTTAGCATGTTTGCTGGACAGCAAACGCTTGGAGATGAATGCATTGACAAGTGGTTGTAGTAAGAAAGTGATTAGGTTTGTCCGTGAGGGGGAACATATTCGAGAGCATGCACAGGTTATAAATATTGGTAGAATGAGTGAAGCGCGAGATTGGAAATTGCTGGTGGATGTAGGTAAAAAACTGCAGGTCCCAGAATGCATTGCGTTAACTACACTGAGGCCAGATATGGTGCTGTACTCTGAAAGTAAACGGATAGTTTATTTCATAGAGTTAACAGTTCTATTCAAGGATGTCATTGACGAAGCATTTGAAAGGAAGAAGCTGATGTAATTCGGACTTGGCGGCTGAGGTGAGGGAATGTGGGAGGCAGGTAGATGTATGACCAGTGGAGATAGGTGTTAGGGGATTTGTAGCCAAGTCTACTACATCCCTGCTTGTGCAGTACGGCATCAGGGGCCAGAAACTAAGGGCAGCTGTGAAGGAGTTATCAGAAACAGCTGAAAGGTCTAGTCAGTGGTTGTGGATGAGGAGAACACAGATTAGTTGGGGAAATGCACTGTAGAGGAGCTGTTTTGGTGGTTGGTGATGTAGCACGTAAAGATCACATGGAACTGGTAGCACTGCGCATGCATTAACGGTGCCAGTGGGGCTAGATACAGCCTTAGTCACCAGGGAGGCCAGTGTGGATTTACGTTTGTTAAGGGTAAGGAAGGTCTGTAGTAATGCAGTGTGTGGTTTGAGTTCTCATGTGATTGGCTCAATGAGTAACCATAGATGTTAAGGCTAGCTGGTTGCTGATTGGATCATAAATGGCCACAGTAACCATAGGGTGTAGCTGTAGGATTGAAACAATAGATCTGTGTGGCTGCTGGTGGTAAGAGAGTAGGGTGGTCTCTATGTGAAGTTCTAATGGTTTGGCATAGGATATTTTACATCTTATCTTGTGTATGATTGTAATTAATTTAGAGTGTACTCAACAATCAGACGTAAATCTCAGTTTATATAAACCCTACAAGTCATTGGATCCAACACTGGATGCATTTGTAGAGCATTTTTTGGCTATTAAAGCCAACTGATCAATGATTTTACACTTTCAATTTCACTTCAAAAAGGCTAAGGACTGACTCACGTCTCATTCATTCTTCATTCTGTCTACATTTCAAATGTATTGAATGAAGCTCCAAAAAGCCAAAAAGATGTAGACATGTATTATACATTTATCTTCTACCTTATTCATAAATCCCAGAACTTCTGGAAAGCTGAAACTTTGCTGAACCTTCTACACCAAATCACATGAGCAAAGGAGATTTACATTTAAAGAATTTAACAGCCTCTGATCCAGAGTGACTTACAAAAAGGTTTTGCTGTTTACTAAAAAAAATACGTATCTAGTATGTATAGACCAGAATCCAGAAGCTTAGATGCTGCCAAATACAAAAGTCAGTATTGAGATAGATACTCAGTGCTCAACATCCTGCACTTTGCCTGAATGTCAAACCCAGTAAGACTTGAGTACAATAATAAGCCTTTAATACATGCAGGATAACTGCTGACTTAAGTACTTTTGAAAGAAATGGTTTTCAATTGCATTTGAACACAGCAAGCCACTCTGCCATTTGGACACCCAGGGACAGTTCATTCCATTTAAGTGCCAGAACAGGAAAAAGTCATCATGCGTCTTGAAGGATGGTACAAGCTGAGGTGTACTTGAAGCTTGAAGGGCTCTTGATACAGAACAGGTTTTGACCATTGCCATCAAATGTGGAGGCCAGCAGTCAGGGTTTTGAATTTGATGGAGTCAGAAGTTACTTAGACTAAACTTGGGAACATTAGAGACAAGTCAAGCCACCCCATTCTGAAGTGCAAATGTCTGATGGTACACACTGGAAGTCCAGCCAATTCCAGTAGTCAAGTCTTGAAATAACGAGAGACTGAACAACCACCTGGGTGAACTCTCTAGAGAGAAAAGGTCAAATTCTTTGGATGTTGTAAAGATACAGTATAAAGACTTTCTCAATTCAGACAACTCAGCTTTAGGGTCACGTTATGTCTTTACACAGTGATCTAAGTCAACTGATGACTCATTGGTGCTGCTCCACTTCTTGTTCAAGCTCTAGGCATCTCAACACTTGACTACTGCAGTTTCCTATTTGCAGGCCATCCTTCATATCCCTTCTCTCCTGTACAGGGCCACAGTCTGTCTGATCCATATCCTTCTACAGTCTTCTCATCTGACTCCTCTCCTGAGATCACTTCACTGTGGAGGCTACAATCAGAAACAAGGCTCTAGTTTTCACACTCCAGGCATCAATGAGCTCAGGCCTCCACTAGATTTACACCTTGGTCCAGAATGACACACCTGCATGCGATCTTAGGCCTTTGTCTTCTGCGGTCTTGACATGTCCATCATTAAAATTGAAGCATGGACGGTTCGGGTCTTGCTGCTTTACTGCATTGGCCCCTCACCAGTGAAATGAACTTCCCTTAGACCTCCACTGTCTGTCAATTCTTTCTGTCTTGGTTTGAAGATCTCATCTTTTCCAGACTACGACTTGGTTAACTGGTCTTCTGGACTTACCCTCTTTCTTTCTTTCATCTACACTCAACTGGTTAATGTTGTATTTACACAGTAAATCTGCCAGTGTTAAATCAACAGTATTAGAGTTACATTAACACCGAGAGTGTTACATTTTGACAGCCTCAGTGTTAATTTAACTCTAATAGTGTTGATTTAACACTTACAGATTTACTGTTTTGGACATAAATTCTTACTGCAGTTCCAGTTACTTACAGGTACATCTCAAAAATGTTAATATCATCAGTTTATTTACTTCAGTAATTCAATTCAAAAGTGAAACTCTTTGTGTCTATTGTCTAAAAGTGAGAGTCTATTTCAAGTGTTTATTTATTTTAATGTTGATGATTATATCCTACAGTCAATGAAAACCCAAAAGTGCTCTAAGACTGCAAGGGAAGCTCAGCTTCCCCTAAAATGTCAAAAAATAAGTGATCAATAATATACTGTTGTGTGTACATGTCATTGACTA
>BRDA01056293.1:0-18284 GCA_036984385.1 Crenuchus spilurus
GAGAGAGAGAGAGAGAGAGAGAGCGAGTGAGTGAGAGAGAGAGAGACAGAGAGACACACACACACACAGAGAGAGAAAGAGACAGAGAGAGAGAGTGAGTGAGAGAGAGACAGAGACACACACACACACACACAGAGAGAGTGAGAGAGAGAGTGAGTGAGTGAGAGAGAGACAGAGAGACACACACACACACACAGAGAGAGAGAGAGAGAGAAAGAGAGAGAGAGAGAGACAGAGAGACACACACACACAGAGAGAGAGAGAGAGAGACAGAGAGACGCACACACACAGAGAGAGAGACAGAGAGAGAGAGACAGAGAGACACACACACACAGAGAGAGAGACAGAGAGAGACAGTCACACACAGGTCAAGTGCAGCCAAGTGGCTGTGTGTGAATATGCGTGTGAGCTAGCATTCGGGTGGGGGGTTAGAACCGAAAGGCATGGAACGCCACACGTCTGCCATGAAGGGGCAGGACGCCATCCGTCTCACTTACCCAGGACACCACTCTCCCGTTGAAGCAGGGCAGCCTGGCATTATCGTCAGATATCTCCTCTTTGACGACCCTGGAGGACACACACACACAAACACACTTGCAGTTAGGAACCCCGTGAGAACCGTGCACGCTGCACTACGAGTGTACGTTCACGTCTATTTGCAAAAGCTGAGGCATACTGAAAGCATGTCACGCTCAAACAGTGGAATTTTCCACTTAGCGCACAACCGCGAGCAGCCACTGATGGGAATGCTGAATGCCCCTGCTGACCGAGTCCACTGAAAACTACTTTGTATTACACAGACTGGTTTCATTAGCACTTCCAGCTGATCTACTCAAACATACCGAGGCCACACATCCAGCAGTAAAAACGAACGGCGTCCTAATGTTTCCATCACAGTTTATGATGGACTGAGTGTTCATACACAAGGGGTGTGTTTGTTTTCCTACATTTTTAGGACAAAAATGCCTCGAAATTAAAGATGAAGACATGCACTGATATGAAAACAATGTACATACTGATATCACATCATGTAAATATAATGTACACTATACTGTATGTCCAAATGTTTGTGGACATCCCTGCTAATGAATGCATTCAGTTACTACATGCTGACACAGATGTACACACAGCTGTAGAGAAGTACAGCCAATAGAATGAGACTAAACATGAACCTGGTGGCACCGTATCTAATGCCAGGTGGGCGCAAGGGGAGCTGTGTCCTCTGCTCCAACCAGTACTTTTGGGATGAGTTGAGGATGAGGTAGGGTGGTGATCATCCAACATGCTGACCTCATTAATGCTCAATCAAATCCTTACAGGAATGCAATAATAATAATAATAATAATAATAATAATAATAATAATAGTAATAATAATAACAATAATAATAATAATAACTATAAAAATAATAATACAATAGTAATAGTAATAATAATAATAATAATAATAATAACTATAAAAATAATAATACAATAGTAATAGTAATAGTAATAGTAATAATAATAATAATAATAATAACTATAAAAATAATAATACAATAGTAATAGTAATAATAATAATAATAGTAATAATAATAACAATAACAATAATAACTATAAAAATAATAATACAATAGTAATAGTAATAATAATAATAATAATAACAATAACAATAATAATACTAATAACAATAATAGTACTAACAATAATAATAGTAACAACAACAATAATAATTATAATAATAATAATGATAATATATCTGTGATACATTATCATTGTTACATATAGGTACGTACACCTACATAACATGTGACATATTATTTAAACAAGCTTGTATGCCTGTGTGTGTGTGTGTGTGTGTGTGTGTGTGTGTGTGTGTTAGAAAGGAGGATGGTGGGCGTGCAGCGAGGGTGTCAGGACACAGGGGGAGTTATTAATAGAGTGATCTAGTGTGTTAGCATGGGTCCTTCAGTGTTCGTCCCAGGCTGTAAATTCCCTACAGAAATACCGCGCAGTTACCCTTTAACCCTCTGAGCCTCGGTTCACCAGTCACACACCTGCTAACCTCCCATCACTCTGCACGGGTCAGAACCACATATACACACGAACAGAGCGCCACAGCTAACGCAAACCATTCCAGCTGCATGATAAAACAAAATAAACAACACTCAACAACACAGCACGGGCAGCTTTCATGCCAGGCGTCGTGTCTTGAGAAATTCCCCCAGCACGCTGAAATTACAAGCCTTTCCTCCAGAGCTTCCAGGTCACATGACCCAGGAGGCCATAGGTCTGGGAGGTGCTCCAGCTGGGACTAAGAGATGATGATAACATGGACTTTGCAGTAAGAGCTGACTAAAACAACAACAACAAAGAAAAGCAGGGGAAGCTGGGCTGGGACTCCAGTCGTGGGTAGGAAGTGCTCGTGTCCTCTCAAGAGAGCTCCAGAAAACACGGACACTCGCGGGGAAGCTCATGAGGGTGACCTCAAGGAAGTGTGGTATGCACAAACATGCAGAGGGGAAATGTCTTCAGACAAACAGTCTAAAGCCAAAAAATTCTGTGAAAAACAGTCTTCCTAATAAAAAATGATTAAAGATGCTGTACTGTACATTTTAAACATTTAACCCCTAAAGTCCAAATGAGTCTTTAATTCATCATGAATACACAGGCTAAGCTGCTGTTGGCTGAATAATTGTACATTAACACTTCATCATACTATCACATGGAAGTAGATATCTTTTTTAAAGGCCCTTAAAGGTGCCCAAAATTGGAAAACTGTATTGATCTGAGTAGGTCATGGAAATGACATGAATGTTAAATGCCAAACCCAGAACCTAAACTGTATTGTAACAGTCCTGACTTGTTAATATTTCGAAATTTCTGACATTCCCACCCAAAACTGGGCAAACATCCTCTCCACACCATGCATTCAGTTCTTCCTTCAACCACCTCTCTCACACACTTCTCTTGCATACCATGCAAATCATCCTCACTCACTTTCCTTTAAATAACATAATAATTAAAAGTATAAAAAACGTTTTTATGTACACAGCTAGACGCCTAAACGTTCCATAGTGCTTTGCTGTAAACCAACCAATCAGATCGAAATGTTCAAGAGCTCACCAATAAAGGTAAATCAGCTTGTTTAGTTCTAGCACCAAAGCACAGGGCTACAAACAGGCCTGTAAAACTTAATTTGGTCATTTTTTGATCCAACTAAAGTTACATACACTACTTTTCAAAAGTTTGGTGTCACCCAGAATTTTTCGTGACAACACCAACTTTTACTTCCAAAAATAATCTTAGCTGAGGTAGAACACTGCTTTTTAGTAGTTTTAGTGTTTCACAGAAGTTGCCCACAGTGAGTTTATAGGCTGTAATATAGCTATTTATTGACTAATATCTCCTATTCTAGTGATTAATAGTGTTTATTGAGGTTGTTTATGGACTAATATATCTTATTCTAGTGATTAATAGTGTTTATTGAGGTTGTTTATGGACTAATATCTCCTATTCTAGTGATTAATAGTGTTTATTGAGGTTGTGTATGGACTAATATCTCCTATTCTAGTGATTATTAGTGTTTATTGAGGTTGTTTAAGGACTAATATATCCTATTCTAGTGATTAATAATGTTTATTGAGGTTGTTTATGGACTAATATCTCCTATTCTAGTGATTAATAGTGTTTATTGAGGTTGTGTATGGACTAATATCTCCTATTCTAGTGATTAATAGTGTTTACTGAGGTTGTTTATGGACTAATATCTCCTATTCTAGTGCATTCACAATATTCCTTGCACAAAATATGTGCTAAACATCTGCTGGAGAGTAAACAGCTGTACTAAAGCCTATAAGCTCACTGACAACAACTTGTGGGACACACCAAAAGTGAGCTCACCCTTCTACCCTAGAGGATAAAGAATAGAGGATTGAGTATCTGATGCAGCAGGATTTATGGATTGTATCCACAAAGTTCTAAACTGAAAAATAATTTTGTTCTGAAATAAAAGTACATGCTGTCAAGGAAAGTGTTCCAACTTAATGTATGTCCCCAAACTTTTGAGCAGTAGTGTATCTTCTATGTAGACATCAGAGAACGTCTATGGCACATTGAGTGAATCAGAAAGCAGTAAATAGTGAAGGTTTACGTGTTCAGAGGTAATGAGAGTGGCACTGTAAAGAGCTTCAGAATAAAATAAAAATAATTTTTAAAGTACATCTGACCATGACATCGGCCCTGCAGTGATGTGTTTATTAGGGGTGTTGTAATGACTTGACTGTCCTGTTGATGTGCCTGCTTATCTGTTTCAGGGATTTCCTGCGATACGGAGCTCTCCAGCTGCGAGGCTGAGCTAAAGCAGATGCCGGACAACCCACGCGGGATTCCCTCACCAGCGAAAACAAACACACACACCAGGTCCAGCCACATGAATGCTCTGTTGATCAGTGCCACTGGAGAACTGCTTACAAACTGCGCTGAGCTGCAGCTGTATTAACATCTTACTCCATGTTTTAACCCTCTGGAGTCTGTGCTTCCGCTGGCGGGATAAAACCTACGTTCCGCAAAAACACATATATAACTGCGAGATTTTATCCTAGAAACAAAACTAAACATACCACAGAAACCTTAAAGGGTCTCATTTCCACATATATAAAGCTTGAATAGAAATATATTTTTAGATTCCTGTGAGAGGAGCTTAAATAAGCAGAGACACTTCTGTGAGAGTGAGTCAGACAGTTGCGCTGTTTTTCCCGCCAAATGATGTCATATGATAATGACATGGTAATTACGGACATTCCATTAATTGGATTAACGGCCGCAGACTGTGTGGAATGTGAACCTGAACGACAGACCTCTCCCTGAGTGTTCACACCTATCTCATGAATATTCAATGTAAGTTTATTAGCTGAGTGAAAACGGAGTGTCACCTCACATTTGTTAAGCTTTAGAAATAAAACCACACAAAATGTCTAAAAACTGTAATGAGCAGTGTGTAGCCAACACCTCTGTTTATTCAGTTCTGAGCTCTAAAGTCTTGGCTAGAAATGTTTAGTGTGTTTTTTTCACAATATATCAGCACATCTGAAAATGTATGACACTCTTACTTTTTTGACTCTGTTGTTGCCGAGTCTTTGCTGAACTAAAACCTGTGTAACACTTTAGGAAAACATATTTTGGATGGGTGTAAATTGTAGAAAAGTCAAGGCATTTGAAACATTTTCTGCGAAGCTAATGAAGATGACAAATGCTTAAATGATATTTAAGCATCACTTACTTTTAAGGTCATTGAGCTACATACAGATACTCACACCCTCTGCCTGACACTACGCTGGCTCTTCTGAGCAGGAGGTTTAATAGGGTGTTAACAGATTTCAGAGGATATGACAAAAGATTTGCACGAGACTGCTCTTTATTATAAAAATACTGAAGCCTATAATGAGGCTACATGTCCGTAGCAGAAGGATTAGTGGTGTTTATTTGTGCTGGGGAACAAAGCAAGGTCTGATTAATGAGCGGGGCTCAGATGGAACGTAAAAGCATTCAATGACCACAGGCCACCACAGGCAAGCGAAGGTGTCCTGTGAATGAGAGCACTCCAAGTGCATCATATCCATCAGACAAAAATAACAGACTGAGGTTAAGAGCACTGCAGCAGAGCTCTTACACAGTCATTAGTCAAAATGGGTTTCGCCAGCTACTTAGCAGTTCACTTACAGACTTGGACACGTCCATCTCCCTTTCATGTCTGTTTAAGAGTTTTACTTTTGTAGTAATCGATATGAGATTTCATTGACATAACAAAATGAGCACTGCTTATTAGAGTACATACAGCCTCGCCGAGATGCCAGCGAGACTGATGGATATGAATTTTACATTATTTTAATTATTTTAACGATAACTCATACACTCTATGTTCAAATGTTTGTGGACACCCCTTCTGATGAATGAATTCAGCTACACAAAAATGTACACATGCACACTGCTTGTCTAGTCCTTGTAGAGAAGTACAGGAGCAGATAAACATGAACCTCAAACCTAATGACAGGTATGAGCTAGTGCCCCAAAGCACTGAGCTGCGGAGCAGTAGCACTGTGTTCTCTGCTCCATCCAGTACCTTCAGAATGAGTTATGGATGAGGTGGGGTGAAGAAGGGAAAAATTCTAAAAATTATCAAAAAAACAACCCCAAAAAAAACAAAACAAAACAATAAAGCCGCAGCCGAGGTTGAATGAGGAGTAAAAAATTAAAGCTCTGAAAATAAACGTCTCAAGGCAGAGGCTCTCCTCTTTCCTGTGGTGCTCTGCCACCTGGGGTAGGTTTAAATAGATTCCTACATTCTACAGGTGCAGGGTGCAGAGTAAGTCTCCCAGCTGGAACACTACCTCGGCAACAAGGAGGATTCCGCAGCACTTCAAAAAGGGGAGGAGGAGCCACCGTACCGCACCATGCCCGGAATTACGACTGTAGTCTATCATGTCTACCGGTGGGCCTCCTCGCCCAGTAACAAAAAAAAACACCAAATCGACCAAAGAAATAATCAAGACAGCAACGTCCCTGATGTCCTTAAACTAAATTGAGAGGAGGCCAGGGACTGGGAAAGGTAGATCTAGAGGACGTAAGTTGGGGCAGAGCTGGACCCCTACGAAAACTTGTCTGCAGATGTGGAAACTGAAATGGATGGATGAATGAAGGAAATGAATGAAGGAAATGGCTCAGCACTGCCCTGCAGTTGGGACGTGCCGGGACCAGCGATGATGGTCCCTAGCAGATGTAATCGCCGCTCCATGGGGGCGATCCCATGCCGGTCGAATCGCCCGATGACGGGGACGAACCCTTACAGCAAATGTTATTGCCAATGGCAAACATTACAGGGTGCTTCAAAGTGGCCAACAGAGGGCGATGTGGGATCCAGGACTTTATAAGCTAAAAATTATAATAATCATTTTGCTTTTTCATTTAGTGGCAAATAATATGTTGGTCACTGATATATTATGCAAGCCTACATGCTAGTCGTGTTATATCCATTTATGTATAAACAACAAAAACTAAAGACTAAAATGACTTTAAACAGTATATCTTCACTGTCTGGGCCTTTTTACATTTTCTGCATAATTTGAAAACTGGACTTCAAAAAAACAGAACCTCCGGCATGACCTCACTGAACATGGAGAGCTGGACTTTGAAGGACAGTGTTTGTTCATGCAATCGCTCTCTTGCTCTGCTAGTCCCAGTCAGTCAGTCAGTCAGGGCTGGGAAAGGCAACTACGTGGCATTACCAGGTAAAGCCAGTTCCTCTCGCAAGGTCACGTTGGGATGCGGGTGTGACGTCCAGGCGTGTGGCGTGTCTCTGATGTTTTTAAAAGGGTCTGATGAAAGTCTTAGATCATAGATATGCACCAAAAACAGCAGAGCATCAGCTACGTGGAGGAAATCAGGCTTGACACTTGAATGCTAACACATAAACAAAGACATCTCCATTACTGCCACTGGGAGACATGACCCAGTTAGTTCCATTTCCAAAGTAAAGCCTCATAGCCTTTAAGTGAAAGAGAGCGAGGCCAACTTGTTTGTTTACATCCCATTGGTTTACAATAGAAAAGAAACTGCTGCAACTGATCAGAACTAAGTAAACATCCAGCCAAGTGTCCTGTTATCAGTACAGCAGTGACACTGACGTGGTGGTGGTGTGTTGATGTGTTTTGAGTGGATCAGCAGAGCTGATCAGTATACTGAGAATAGACCACCAACCAAAACTATCCAGCCAACAGCGTCGTATGAAGGACTAGAGGACCAACACAAACTGCTGAGCTGCTGTCTCTGACTACATCTACAAGGTGGACCACTAATAAAGTGGACAGTGAACTAATACAGTGTTTAACAACCTCAACAAGAGAGAAGAAAGACCCCAGAGTTTTTTTTAACTCTTTAAACAAACAAAAACTGTACAATCGCATGCTCATTTTGTTCACACTCATCAGCAACAGCACTAATGGTTTTTCAGCATCTGATCCAGTTTATTCCTTGTAGTGGCTATGAAGCTGCTGGTTTGCATTCAGACACAAAAACCTCTACCGATTGGTAGAGATGGCACAATCCCGTTGTGTTATGTTCAACACTGTCTTCAAGAAGATATGTCAAATGTGCTCTACCAAATGGTTGAGCAGAATCTCGACAGCTCTACATGAAAATAACACAATGGGATTGTGCCATCTCTACCAATCGGTAGAGCTGTGCTAGGTTAAAAAACAACAGCTAGAGGTCAGAAATGCAACATTTTCGCATCTGAAAGTCTGTAATTGAAATATAAAGCTTAAAATATATCATTAAAGCTCTGGTTCCCCAAAAAGGATGTACTCACAAAGAATTAAAAGAAAACAATACATTTTCAGCTTACATAATACTACAATAGCATGTGTCATATTAAGACAACAGGACTTTTATATGACATTTGCAAAGCATCAAAGATACGGAGAGGTCTTACATGTGTTCAGGTGTCATATTAATCAAAATAATACATTACTGTGATATGTATATAATACTATATATTTAAAAGCATATATTTAAATTCTGAAATAAATTAATTACTCTATATTTAAATTATGAAATAAATTAATAACTATATATTTAAATTACTTTTCAAACACTATCAACATTAAAACAAAAAAGATTTGAAATATGTCACTTTACATGCAATGAATATGAATATAGAACAGCTTTGCCTTTTTGAAATAAATTATGAACATAAATTAACTTTTCCATATTTTCATTTTTTGAGATCATGTTTTTTATGGGTCTATAATTCTCATACAGTAAACAATAGAAACTGTGCAATTTTATGATTTTTATAGGAATCACGTATGAATTACTGTAGGACACTAAAACATTGATCAAAAGTTTTTGCGCATGAATAAAATGCGTTGGGGTAACCATCTGACACATTTGAATGATCTAAATTTTTGAGAGACCTTTGGACTAAGAAATCAAATTCTCAGCCTTCACTAGAATCCCAGATAACCAAACTGAAGATCTCAATACACATTATGAGAACAAGTTCACAGTTACGCTGGAACATGTGAAGGTAAAAGAGGAAGAGGAGGAGCAACAAGATGGATGGATACAATCAGAGGAATCATGACCGAGACAATAAGAAACCTGAAGACCCAAACAGAAGATGGAGAAGCACTATCCGTATGGTCACTAGGAGTCAGAATCAACTTGACAGCACTTAATAATTATCTCTGGTGTGTTCCAGTGCACTTCATCATGAGGGAAACTTTGGGAAGCCTGAGAAGAGCACTTCGGACTGGAAAAGGAACCAGCCACCAGAGTTCTGCCAGCAGACAATCTGTGTTGTGACTGGAATGACAAGCTGAGAGCTGTTGTGGTCCATGTGGCTGCTGACCACTGAACAAGGAACAGCCCCCACAGCAGCCAAACAGGCTTTCCAGGCTTTCTAAAAAGCAGGTGCCAACCATCAAACTGATAACATGGCCAGTCTTTCCAGTCTTCAGGAGTTGCCCAGAAGTAGCACACAAGGTTTAGCCACCACAAGTGCAGTGATCTGGGTGTGATCATATGCGTGAATAAGAACACTCAGTGTGTAACAATCAGTATTTAACGCTCAATACGCAACAGTCAGTATGTTACACTCAGTAACCATCAGTATGTATTACTCAGTGTGTAAAAGTTAGTATGTAACAATTAGTATGTAACACTCAGTATTCACGAGTAAGTAATATTCAGTATATAATACTCAGTGTGTAACACAGTATGTAACCATTAGAATGACAAACTGAGTATCACTCAGTATGTAACACTCATTAACCGTAAGATTATTCAGTATGTAATACTCCGTGTGTAACAGTCACAATGTAATATTCAGTACTTAATACTCAGTGTGTAACACTCAGTACATCACACTCAATAGGTAATATTCAGTATGTAACAATTAGTATGTCACACTATCACTCAGTATGTAACACTCATAGGTAACACAGTACATAACACACAGTAACTGTCAGTATGTAATATTCAGTGTGTAACAGTCAGTATGAAGCAATCAATATGTACGACTGGGTATGTAACACTCACTAGGTAATATTCAGTATGTAACAATCAGTATGTCACACTCAGTATAAAACACTCGGTATCTAACACTCAGTATAAAACACTCGGTATCTAACACTCGGTATCTAACACTCGGTATCTAACACTCGGTATCCACCAGTATGTAATATCAATATGTAATACTCAGTGTTTAACGGACAGTATGTAACACTCAGTGTGTCAGTGTGTAATACTCAGTGTGTAAGACTCAGTACGGTAACACTCAGTATGTCACACTCGGTATGTAACACTCAGGGTGTCAGTGTGTAATACTCAGTGTGTAAGACTCAGTACAGTAACACTCAGTATGTCACACTCGGTATGTAACACTCAGGGTGTCACACTCAGTGTGTCAGTGTGTAAAACTCAGTGTGTAAGACTCAAGAGTTTCACACTCAGTATGTCACACTCAGTATGTCACACTCAGTGTGTCACACTCAGTGTGTCACACTCAGTGTGTAACACTCACTATGTCTCACTCACTGTGTCACACTCACTGTGTCACACTCAAGTGTGTAACACTCACTATGTCTCACTCACTGTGTCACACTCACTGTGTCACACTCAAGTGTGTAACACTCACTGTGTCACACTCAAGTGTGTAACACTCAAGTGTGTAACACTCACTGTGTCACACTCAAGTGTGTAACACTCAAGTGTGTAACACTCAAGTGTGTAACACTCACTGTGTCACACTCAGTATTTAACACTCACTATGTCACACTCAGTATTTAACACTCACTATGTCACACTCAGTATGTAACACTCACTGTGTCACACTCAGTATGTAACACTCACTGTGTCACACTCAGTATTTAACACTCACTATGTCACACTCAGTATTTAACACTCACTATGTCACACTCAGTATTTAACACTCACTATGTCACACTCAGTATGTAACACTCACTATGTCTCACTCACTATGTCACACTCAATGTGTAACACTCAAGTGTGTAACACTCACTATGTCACACTCAGTATTTAACACTCAGTATGTCACACTCAGTATGTCACACTCAGTATGTCACACTCAGTATGTCACACTCAGTGTCAGTGTACAAATTCAGTTCCTCCTTCTTACCCAAAATCCTGATCCATGGACTTGAAGAAGAATTTGTAGCTGTTGACCGGCCGGTTGCTGAGGACATTTTTGAAATCCGCGAGTGTGACTTTATCAGGAGAAACGCTGAGTTTCACTAAATAAGGAGTTTCCTCTTCATCGATGTGATAGATTATTTTTGTCTCCGCCATGAGTGGTCTAGATGGGCAGGACAGTCATTGACAACGACACGGAGGCTTTACAGCAGCGAACACACTAAACAGACAGCTGAGAAGAGGACCCGGTGCTGTCCGAGGACATGACTGACTGTCCGTCTCATGTGGGAAAGCAGATCACCT
The DNA here is from genome assembly GCA_036984385.1 of Crenuchus spilurus. Classification (NCBI taxonomy): domain Eukaryota; kingdom Metazoa; phylum Chordata; class Actinopteri; order Characiformes; family Crenuchidae; genus Crenuchus; species Crenuchus spilurus. Next base: position 11,492 of record BRDA01056293.1, read on the forward strand.
CGCCTTTAGCGGAGAGCGCTGTCGCAGACATAGTCGAGTCTGGTCCGGCGTCAGTCAGTCTCTCAGCACGGCAGCTCGGCTCGCCTGGAAAACAGGAAGGGATCGGCGCTGCGTTCTTTTCCCACCCGTATTCCGATTGGTCCTGCCTCCGGCGCGTGATTGGCTAATCGCGGCTCCCTGTTCAGCGCTACGATTGGCTAGTTGACAAACACTTCGCCTATCACGTTTGACATGAAAATGAACCGACACCATATTGAAGTAAATGACATTTATTGACATCTGTTTACTGAAAAAAATATGTTTAAAAGCACGTGACAGTGAAAACACAATGTTTACTGTGTGTTGTTCTCTATTCAGTGTAAATATTCACTCAGAGTGTTGAGAGGACTATATACACAGTGGCGTGCAAAAGTTTGGGCACCCCTGTTAAAATGTCAGGTTTTTATTTTTTAATAAATCCAATTTTTATGAGGCAACTTTAGGAGGACATGACATACAGATCATTCAGAAACATGTCGACATTCTGTTTAATCAAAACATATTTATAGTTATTATCTAAATAAAATGGGTTCACTGGTAGTGTGTATGAGCTACTAGCCAGTCCCAGTGCAGGAGGTGGGATCTGTCAGAAAACAGGTGGAGAACATAATGAAACAGCGCCTGTTAGACTGAGTTCAGGAGTTTTCAGATTTCAGAGAGAATTTGCTGCCATCTAGTGATGGTCGCATTACATTACGTTACAAGACCAGGTATTTATATTTAAAATACATACAAACATGCACACACACACACACACACACACACACACACACTTAAATACACATACACACACACACACTCACACTTAAATACAGACAGACACACACACAAACACACACACACACACACACACACACTGTACATACGTTTGTCTGGTAGTTCTCTTTCTCTTATTAAGCATTACTGACTTTAGAAGTGAAGTAACGTGTAAAAGATTCAGTTTGATGATCTTTGTATGCCTTCAGTATTATCCTCTTCCCATCATGTGGCATTTTTCCTCATCTGTCCTAGAACTTTAGCAGTTTTATGGCTGCAGTTCATTTATTTTAGGACAAATAATTCTTACTTAAAAACTATATGAACAGAAGTTTGGAGTTTTTACAGCAGGGGGCAGTGTTTTCTTATTATAAAGCTTTTATTAGTCAGTGAGGCTTTTTGTGGGGAAAGAAGAACAAAGCTGGACAAAACTGACCTGATGAAGAATGCAGACTGTAAACCTTTTAATGCACAGAACTATTAGACATATTTACCCTTTGACCCCTTCATACTGCACTCTATTTAAAAGCCATTTTGGATTGTATAATGGGAATAGTTGTGACATTCTTATGAACAACATTGCAAATATACTGTATATGTATGTGTGTGTGTGTGTGCACATTTAAGAGAGGTGAGAGGTACCAAAATGTCACATCAGACCATTCAAAACTGTTTACATCAGTGTGGTCTGTGTGCTAGACGACCTGCAAGGGTACCTGAGCTCACCACCAGGCACAGGGGGCATCGTCTTGCATGTGTCAGGGAGTATTTACGCTGGATGAGGGACCAGTGGGCCTCAGTGTTGTTCACTGATGAAAGTCGATTCACGCTGAGCAGAAATGATGGCCGATAACGATGCTGGAGACGTGAAGGTGACGCTGTACATCAGCCACTGTTGTCACCAGACGGGCCTTTGGTGGTGCTGGTGGTGTTAAGTGTGTCTAGTCAATACAGAACTGCCTACACTGTGTGAATGGTACAGTGACGAGCCCAGACTACTGTAATAACATCATTAATCCAGTTATTGTGCCTCTGCATGAAAAACACAGCCTCATTTCATCTTCATGGATGACGATGCTATAGCTTATTGAGGTCACATCATTAGGGAATCCCATAGAAAACCTGTGAGAGTCACCATGTAGAGGCTCGTAACGCTGTACCCCAGAACCTCAATGACCTGAGGGCCGCCCTTCAAGAAGAGTGGGGTGCCATGCCTCAGCAGACAATAAGTTGACTTGTGAACAGCATCAGACGTCATTGTCAAACTGTAATTGATGCTCAAGGGCACATGACCCGTTATTGAGACATTGGCATCGTTTGTAGGGGTTTACCCACCACTGCTGTTGGCGTTTGTTTCAATAAATAGTTTGAGAGGAAATCAGCACTGCACACAGTAAATCTGTCAGTGTTAAATCAACACTATTAGAGTTAAATTAACACTGAGGGTGTCAAAATGTAACACTCCCAGTGTTAATTTAACTCTAATAGTGTTGATTTAACACTGGCAAATTTACTGTGCATGCTTCTACTTAAATGCCCCACTTTCATGATATAATATCACTGTCGTGTGAATTTTTTAATGTTTTTGTGAGCAATGTATCACATCACAGGAACCCACCATTAGCATTTAGATTAGTATTAGTAGCCCCCCCGCTTGAGAACCATCCTCTCCACTCTTCTGGAAGGACTTCACGCTTAGATGTGGTTGGATCTCTGAAACATGGATGAAATCAAGTGACTGTAATGAACAACACAAACTCAGGCTGATTTACCTTTGACTTTATTAAATGTGCAGGGTTGCCACATTCTGTACAATGCCCATCATGCCAGCACAATCTCCTCTGACTTTACAGCAAACATTTTTCTTAAAAATAGCTAAGATGTGATTATTTTGGGTCATTATACTGTTTCCCAAAAGCCTCTCAGTTTCCCTCGTGTTCAGTTACATTCATCAGAGAGATCAGCACTGCATGACATCACTATTTTTGGAAAACGGGGTCATATTAAGGTTAAATAAATGATAGACAGAAATAAATGCAAGACTAGATATACAGTACCACTGAATTTTCTACATAATGTATATTATTCTATGCTTTGAGCACTAATTAGTAAGAAAATATCAGTTACAGAAGCTATAAGCAGCTCTATCAGTGTATCCAGCTTATCAACAAACAGCACTGTGGTGTGTGTGTGTGTGTGTGTGTGTGTGGTATAAAGTACAAAAACAGTAAAGAAAGACATAATAAAATAAAGACATAATGCAAAACACAGAACATTTATAGGAATATTAATACGAATAATAGTAGTTCATGCCATCTACATGATGGCAGTGCCACAGCACAAAATTTGAATATCATGGCCCCCAGTAGCTCAGCGGACTAAGGCACTGACACTATAAAATTGGCCGTGCTCTCTCTCCATCACTACTTAGTAATGTCCGCTGGCTCAGACAGAGTTACGGATCCTGCGCTTTCCTCTGAGCGTGTTGGCTGCCCATTGATGGTGTATCAGCAGCAGTTGGAAAAGAGGCGGAGCCTGACCTCGCATCAGAGGATGCCTGTGCTAGTCTGCAGCCTCCTAGAGTCAGGGACATAACACGTGATTGGGAGAGTCCTAGCACATGGATGGGTCAATTGGCTACTAATACATTGGGGGGGGCATTTTTTTTATCAGGAAAAAGTGATTTGTTGTTCATAATTTTATTCGTAAACTGTCTAATTGTATATTAATTACAAAATAATTAATTAACAACTTTGAAAAAATGACTATTCAAGCAGTAAAACAAAAATGTCACTTTACGTGTACTGAATATAAAAGCTGGGCTTAAATGTTTGCGAGTCTCTGATCATTTTCTGTATTTCTGCACAAATTTGGCCCAAAACATCATCAGATTGTCACCAAACTTCCAAAAGTAGATAAAGAGAACCAAACCAAACAAATGAGACAAAAACTATTAGACTTGGTCCCGATGAGCATCAACAACTCTCCAGTGTTCATGCCAGGATATACTTCCACTAGACTTTGCTAGATCCCTGTTCTTTAAAGAAAACAGGGCACCCACTCACACCCGACTGTCATCCCATTGATTGAGAACACTTGACTCAAATTTCACCTTCAAATATTCTGGTAATCAAAGCCACTGAGTGGCTCAGGTGTCTGCCAGCTTTCCTAGGAGTGCGTTGGCTGCCTAGCAACAATGTATCAGCAGCATTTCAAAAAGAGGCGGAGCCTGACTTCACATGCACCAGAGGAGGCCTTACAAGTGTGTCCTAGTGGATGAGTGAGTCAATTGGCTACCACTACACTGGGAGGGGAAATAGAATAAAAACATATCTGCTAATCCTAAAGGATCACATACCTTTGCCACTCACAGATATGCAATATTGGACCATTTTCCTCAATAAATAAATGAGCACGTCTAATATTTGTGTCTTATTTGTGTGACTGAATTATTATCCACAAGTTTTAGGTTAATTATGCAAAAATATTTTAAAAATCATGTCACGCACAGCTGAATATGACACATTTTGAATTAAATTATGAACACAAAACTTTTTCACGTTATCATTTTTTAAGATTTGTATTTATTGAGTCACCAACTCTTTTTTAAATTATGGCTGAATGCAATCATTTAAACTGGTGTTAATCAATGCATTCAGCAAAACAAGAACATCTGGACATTCTGAATGACGTTTCTGCTTGGATGTACCTTGAGATGAGTCAATAAGGTCCAGTTTGGTTAAAAAGAAGGTAGAAATGGTGTTAAATGTAGATTTTAATATTTGTATTAACACTTTTTCTTACAGCATTTATAGAATTACTACTGACCTCAAAATGACACTACACCAAGTTTACTTCAAAGATAATAACAGCCCCCGAGAAAATACACACAGACATAAAAATCCTCTGTAGATGAGCATCTGGGATATGATAGCCACTCATCTTGCTTCCTGGATGTACCGTAAAGATTCCATTTGGATATCTGCAGTCTTTTAGGCCCTGGACCAGCCAGCAGCTCGCGTTCACTCACTTCCGTGACAGTTTCTCCATTTCTGATACAGAAACAGGCACAAAAAGCAAGAAAAACAAAGAAAATAAGATTTACAGGTGCATCTCAAAAATTAGAATATGACTGAAAAGTTCATTCATTTCATTCATTAAATTCAAAACATGAAAATCATCATTAATGTTGATGATTATGGCCGACAGCCAGTGAAAACCCAAAAGTCAGTATCTCAGAACAAAATATTTTATAAGACCAATTAAAAACTGATGTTTAATACATAAATGTTGTTCTACTGAAAAGTCTGTACAGTATATACACTCAGTACTTGGTTGAGGCTCTTTTTGCATGAATTACTGCATCAGTGTGGCGTGGCATGGTGGTGCCAGCCTGTGGCACTATTGAGGTGGCATGGAGGTGATCAGCCTGTGGCACTGAGGTGGTATTGAAGCCCAGATTGCTTTGATAGCGGCCTTCAGCTGGTCTGCATTGTTGGGTCTGGTGTCACTCATCTTCCTCTTGACAGTAGCTCATAGATGCTCAGTGACTTTTAGCTCAGGTGAGTTTACTGTCCAGCACTGGACTCATCCTGTGAATCATACTGTGATTATTAAACCAGGTGTTGGCATTTTTGGCAGTGTGGGCAGTACCAGGTCCTGCTGAATAAATGAAATCTCCATAAAGCTTATCAGCAGATGGAAGCATGAAGTGCTCTAAAATGTCCTGGTAGACGCTGCGCTGACTTTGGACCTGATATAACACAGTGACCAACAACAGCAGATGACATGGCTCCTCAAACCATCACTGATTGTGTAAACTTCACAGTAGAGTTTCACTTTTTGCAGTGAGGTACTGAAATTAATGAACTTTTCGATGACATTATAATTTTTGAGATGCACCTGTATATATATATATATAAATGGACAAATCAAATGGACATACTATAATAGTCTTGGTTACCTCTGTTGAGATCTATCATTTTTGGGGCAGGGTAGTTGTTCATCTCAGTCCTCTCCTTCATGATGTTATTCTTGTAGTCTGAAAACGAGTAAAATAACATATACAACACCTTTTACTCATTACTTTCCATGGTTAAAGGTTCTTCAGATTGATGAGGGATGTGCTGTAGATGGTTCTATATAGAAACCTTTTGAAAATGACTATATAGCCCCAAAAAAGGTTCTGCTGTTTCTATATAGAACCATGTACAAGTACATTACTTGAAGAACCAACTTCAAGTGTACTTAAGCTGTAACTATGAAAAAATTATCAAATTATTCTTTACCAAGCCGAACGTCTTCCTGATTGTAGGGTCTCAGTTCAGTGGTTTGCAGCTCAATTTCTGTCATTGGACTCCTAACCAGTAGAACAAGAACAACACAAATATTTGTTATGTAATTATTATTTTACACATCAACACAACCTGCTCTACATTTGTCTTTTCTGAAATCTTCTTAGGAGCTTCATGGTCATAATTCTGCTCTATCTGACCTTTTCCCATCTCTCTTCATACCTCTGCAGACATGATACAAGTCTGAACCGTGGTCCTGAGTCTCTTTGCTCGCTGCAGGTGGCTGACTTGTTGACATTTCTGTTGTTACTGAAGACATATCTGGTCATGCGGGTCTACCAGCAGCAGTAAAAACCTCAAAATGGACTTAGAATGGTAGACCTGTATGACTGTACGCTTATGTACACCTGCAAATTCAGCTACTTCCTTCACACTCTGGCCTTTGGAGTTCAAATGCAATCACTCCTGTATCATTAACATCTGTTTGCGACCCATTTTCTACACATAGAACAAGACTTTCACTGCACTACCACCTCTTAGTCTATGAATCCCATCACACACCCTGCAGGTATTTATAGCCTGAGCATCCTCATGCAGCGCTATCTGCAGGAGCCTGAAGTTACTACCACCTGAAACATGCAAGCTCATATATATATATATATATATATATATATATATATATATATATATATATATATATATAT
>BRDA01056293.1:18294-35435 GCA_036984385.1 Crenuchus spilurus
GTACAGTGGTAAGTAACCCTACTTATGAGCATCCCTACTAACGAGTATTCCAGGTAACGAGTCGAGATCTCGGAATATTTTTGTCCCAGGTAATGAATAAAATTCCAAGTAACGAGTAGCTTTATATTTAATCACTCAGTAAATTTCTTCAAGTATGCCAAACCGCTAGGGGCGCTGCGGTCGTAGCATCTCCTAGATGCTAACGTAGAAGAAGAGGTCAGTAAAAGTGCCTGTTTAAAGCGATGCTAAGGTAGCAAAAGGTAGTGAACAAGAAAGGTTTAAAAAAAAACCCATATAAACACATTATTTAGCATATTAAAGTATACTGTATATTGGCCGGCTGACGCTGATTAATCAGTTTTACATGTATTCTTATGGGGAAAATGCATCCAGCTAACGAGCAAACCAGCTAACGAGCTCAGCTCCTGCTCGGATTAAACTCGTAAGTAGGGTTACCACTGTATATATGTTCACAGTTGCAAGACGACCATTATGATAAATTCAATGTTTACATAAAAAAAACTTTTATATCTGTGTAGTACTATAGACACTGAACCCGATAAACAAAAATTGTACAAAATAGAAAAAAAGAATTACAGTATCTACAACCGTACTTCTGGAGGAAATAACTCGCTACCACCCTCAGATAAGAGTCTCACTGGCTTCACTCTCCTCCTCTACTCTTCCCCCAAATGTGTTTAATCCTGGCTTAGTATACCCTTAAGCCCCACCCCTTGGACTAAACCATTTGACTAATTAATGCTACAGAGGTATAAACCAATACATCAAACCAATATTTACATTAAATACAATATACAAGGTTTTACATCATGATGTGCTACTTACTGTCTTAGTGCACTTAATACATATTAATATAATGTTGATAATCACATTATTTCTTCTTTTATAGGTACTTAAGATCCCCCTCCCCCAGCACCTTCCACAGTCCAAGCTTAGGCCAGAAAGGAGCCAAATGACTGCCGCACAAGGAAACAGGAAAGTACCACTGTCTTTACTCTTACAGGTTAGCTCACTGGTGATGTTTGTGGGACCTGACATCATCACAATCTGCCATAATGTGAGGACTTTACTAAAGCAGGTGCCAAATAATGTTTCAATAAAACGTATACTTACCGCACAGACCTCCTAATGTCCGACTCCAGCCCTGAAACACATCAAAATCTTGTTAAAAGGTATTCTGTCTATTATTAAAAAACTCTGCTGAGCATAATGCTTATAAAATGAGATTACATCATGATCATACCTTTCTTTCTGCACTGCCTTGTGATGATGATGATTCCTATGAATAAGAGCAGTAAAAGAAGGAAGAAAGCCAGGATGTAACCGGCTTGGTGCAGGAGGTGAGTTCGGCTCTCTGGAAGGATGACGGTTAAAACAGGAGACGACTTAACCATATTTGTATCTGCAGAAGAGAAAAAGCAGACCGTTTCTACTATAAAATGCAACATGTATGTCTAATCACATTCAGCTCAACTCATAAAGGCGCAGTAAACGATTTTAATTCAAAACACTTTTTGTCAAATTAGCCAGCTCAATACATGCTGGAAAAAATCTGATGTTTGTACTCAGCCTTGGTTCTATAAATGGGAAACATGCAGAAAAAAACTACCCTATTCCACTCAAACAGCAGCAGGGAGTGTACATCCTCGTGCACAGGACAGGGGAAAGGGGAGGGGCCTCTGTGCTGAATTTCACTGTATTGTTAAGAAGAGATGATAAACCTCCAAAAATGTTTTCTTAGAGCCTGATTCACATTACAGGATTTAAACGATGTTGAAAATGTGAAACACCCCTTACATAATATTTTTTCTGTCCTTGATCGTTGTTAGTCGTAAGGGCTCCCACATTACACAGCCTAATCTGAACTGAAAAACATTTTACGAACATGAACATTCTTGATGTTTACGATTCACAATCGGGGCGCCCCCGACTGCACTGGCAGAAGATTGGAGGGGTAAATATTGAATTATTGACACCCCACAGTACAAGATAATCTGGGCAGATAACCGGTTACACTCACTCTAAAACCAGGACTGACAGGAGGAGCGGTATTCAAAAATGCTATGATTTGGAATTTGATAAGTTAGGAATAGGGTTTATCTTTCAGCATGCCATGACTGTCACTATTTAGTAAGCAATGTGTCATTCTGTCGTTTTTCTTTATGAATTATAGCTGCTTATGAATGACTCATAAAGTGTTCATAACCTAATTAATAACCATTAATTAAGTCACATATTAAAACTGTAAAGTTATACACTGATAAGATTTCAATATTATTGTGCAAATTAGGGATGTCCCGATCACGTTTTTTCTGTTACCGATCCGAGTCATTAATTTTTTTGTGTCTCCCGATACTGAGTCTCAAACCGATACTTCTATTTTCTAGATAAGAACTAGATAATACTAGTATAATAGATAGTAATAATACATAGTACTAGATAATAGTATACCTGTGATATGAAGAGGTTCAAACATTTAATGCACATTTTAGCGTTTAGTGTATATAGCTGAGCTCATCAGCTGCATATAAAACACTTAAGTGTGAATAAAATGTGTGTTAAAGCGGATAAATACAAACAGACTGAATGAACGACGCTTAAGTTTGGAATTGTTCCGTTCCACCTTAAACAGCGCAGCAGTAACAGTGAGGCGGCTCAAGCTGCCTACAGTAACTGCTGTAGTATTTAAGGTGGAACGGAACAATTACTATAAGAGGTAACAAACAAAGATTTACATACAAAACAGTTCACACATCATAACTGTGGATCTCTGGTCTAATATTAAAGCTAAAATATACTACTTAAGTTATAAAAAATAAGCTTATATCTGATATATTTCCATAAAGTACAATAAAATACTTGTTTACAAATGATAAATGAGCACAACTTTGCTTCCCACCTGCTGCTATTAACGTTACTGCACACAAACCTCCCATACACATCACATATGATCAGATATCAGACATATTAGTCACGATTAATGAGATAAAATCCAAAAGCCAACATAGTGATACGCAACATTCACTCCGCCTCTCGGCCAGCGCTAAAGCCCGCCTCCGCACTCTGATTGGCCGCCACGTTCCCCGAAGCTTACAGTATTCACATCAGATTGGAGGATTTTGCCTCTTGTCACGCTTAACCCGATTCCCATTGGCGGGCTCCAAAAACAGATTATTCAATAGTGAAACGTGGACAGAGATTGGAAGCCAAACAGCGCCCACTAGTGTCAAAATCCGATCAGAAAAGCCGATACCGATCAGTTAAAAAATGCCGTGATCGGCCCGATTCCGATCTTTGAGATCGGATCGGGACATCCCTAGTGCAAATTATCAACGTTTTTCTTTTCATACAAACACCTAATTTGAGGCATTTCTTCGAAGGGTCTGCTGAATAATATAAACAAAATAATCTAGGTGGCATCGCTTTGGTCACATTCCTCAGAATGATACAGCATTATCCCATCACTAATGTATAAAAAGTGCCGGCAGTTTGTTTTTCCCCTTCACTCTCGTGCCAGCGAGAAAAGTGCAGAGGAACAGTGTTCCATGTCAAACCGGCTCAGACATAATGACTTCCAGACTTGATGTCATGCAGCTGCAATGGAGAAAAAACACACAAACCAGCAGAGAGGGGGAAAGCGGGAGGAGGAACGTGTTGTTTGTGGTTATAGCCTGTCTGTAGATCTTCTCCAGCTTACGTCTTGCCACTAAAAGCTTAAAAAAGTCATTTGTTACTTTTACTCCTCATTTTCAGTCATTTTCCAACATAAACTTAGTCAGTATTTCAAATCTGCAGCCGATTAAGTGATTCACGGATTGATAGAATGATTTTCTGAAACTAAAATGACAGAAAAAGAGGCGGAGCCTGAAAAGCAGTCAGAGCCGTGTCAGCACGTCTCTGTACATGGTAAATGGTGAGGAGGTTTACTGGTGAGTCATGAAAAGTCAGCTTTTAGAAGCATTATTCATTCAAATTATTCAGAAAACATACTACACTACTTATTCATATTATTCCCAGGAGACAAGACATAGTCTTTTCTGATTGGCTGGCACGTCTACTAATTTTGTATAACAGGATGTCTATGAAGTACAGGGTCAATCATGAATAACTTTAATACTAATGAAGATCTGGTGATGAAATATGGATTAAATATTTTAGTCTATGTGAAAAAGACGTGTGATTACACTGCTGCTAGATCCACGGGTGTCGGAGTGGAGGCCGGCGCCCATCCAGCTGTCTCTGCCAGTTGCCTGTTGCAACATTTAGCACTCAGTTATCCTCGTGGTCATGGCATGAGACGACGGTTATTTCATCCTGAGAATTCAAAAAGGTTTTACCTTTATTCTGTACCCATCAATTCATCCATTATCTTATCCACTTAATCCTGATCAGGATCGCAGTTAGTCCCCTACCCCCCCACCAGGTGCAGGGCAGGGCATTACAGACTATCCTAGCCAAGCCCAAGACAGGGCGACAATCCATTGCTGGGCAGTATACCAGTATTATAGTATCAGTAACGCTACCAGGGTACTTAAAATACTTGTGTGTGAGTTATAATATGAACTATATGTAATGTTAAAAACCGCTGGTCGTGGGGTCAAGGCTGCTAAAACCTTCAAAAGAAGCTCACCTGAGAGTGGAATGCAGTGATTTTTTACAGACAAGAGAAGATGTGAATCTAACAGAAACAACCCGCTCATAACACGGCCTTTAATGTCACTGTGAGCCAGATGTTGTACAGATGGTGCAAACTTCCTTTTCACACCAAAAAAAAAAAAAAAACAGTCCACACAAGCCAGCGCAAGACTGAGGGATACCGTCATAGGTCACGAGGCTAAACTTGCAAAACTTTCACAGAAACATTTTTGCCTCCCTTTGTGGGTTTCCAAAGTGAGCTCCATCATGACAGGAAAAACAACTCTTATAACCACTTCTAACACTTCTACATATCGAAGAATTACGGAATAAAACATTCATATGAAGAGTGGTGCCGAGGGAAAACAAGCCAAATTTAACAACATGACCTAATTCCTAATCTACACTCTTAAAGAGATGGTTCTTCAAGGGTTGTTTAGTAAAAAAAATGGTCCTATATAGCACCAAAAAAGATTTTTATTGTTCTCCAAATGTGTTTTAGTAGCCAATTAACCCCGCCTCTTTTATCAACTCTCCCTATCACTATCACTTGCAGTGTCCCTGACTCTCTTGGGAGGGGCAGATGAGCGCAGGCCTCCTCCGACACCAAATAAGTCAAGCCATGCGCGTAATTTGCGAGGGGGATAGGGGGGTTATGACCCCCCCAGTAATCTGAACCAATCACTATAACCCCCCCAATAAAGTCACATAATTTCAATTTACTAAAACATCTTTCATGAATAACTTGTTAATTTTCTTTATTCATGACCAATTTTGGGTAAAATACTAGCATGTTTAATCATTTGGTAATGTAACCCCCCCCCCTTTCCCCACAAAAATTTGGTATCACCCAACCCATTGGCTCTAAGCAGCAGCGCCAGGGTTGCCAGGTTTGCAGTTTTCACGCCAAATTGGGCTTGTATGAAAATCCAGTCGCGGGTGAAAATTCAAGCGTGGCGGGATGCGGTTTTGTGGGCTACTTTTAAAAATTACACACAGAATACTTAAAATACATACAGAACGTGTTTAGTAGTAAAGAGTTTAATGTCTAATGAAATACATACGGTTTAAGGTAAATACATACACTTGGAAAATTGATAAATTTAGGTGTGTCATATAATAGAGTCTAAAAGTGTAAAATATTTGTTACTGTAGGAAGAAATGTGAAAAATGTCTTAATTATTTAATGTACAGAGTAAATACAAAGAAAGTTAAATAAATACATAAATGACTTAATAAATAAATAAATAGGCAGACAGCTCAATATTGGACCCAAAGTTACGCCCTTGCATCAAGCCCTTTTTTTCCCGAACTGCTGGCGATACATCGAGCAGCTAGCGCACTTGGAGGAAAGTGCAAATCCCCAGTTCTGATGGATCGCCCGGCAGACGCCCGAGTTCATCTGAAGAACCCTTTCACCAACGCTTTGGGTTTCTTGAGTGTTCAAGGTTTTATATAGAACCATTTTCTTTACTAAAGAACCCTTGAAGAACCACCTTTTAAAGTGTGTTCTGCCTTAGAGCCAGACGTGCAAGGGGATTACCAGGACTGAGAAATAACACACATGTACACTTTAGCAATTAGCACTTAACAGACAAGAATGGTGTGGAGCACAACACACTGGGCCCAAATACTGCTCAGTGTGGGGCTGTAATGCCACATGTAAACCTGGTAACACTAGATTTTTTCTAACTGAAAACAGATTCAGCGCCTGAGAAGAGAAACAGCTGCAGACTCACGTTCAGTGGTGAGATTAACGAACCGTTTACCAGCCACGAGACCTGCCAACCCAACACAACCCAGTTTCTATTCATCTGTTATTCTAGTCATTTATTATCAATTATTAAGATTTTAAAAAGGATTCTGGTGCTCCGAGTGGCTCTAAGACGCTGACACTATGACCAGAGGATCATGAGTTTGAATCCCGGTCATGATGTTAGCCATAAACAGCCGGGGCCCAAGAGAGCAAAATTGGCAGTGCTCTCTCTGAGCGGGTAGATGGCGCTCTCTCTCACTATCACTCACACATTGCAATGTCCGCTGGCTCAGGCGTCTACTGATTGGTCCATTCAGAGCTGGGAATCCTGCGCTTTCCTCCGAGCGTGTTGGCTCCCCAGTGACGGTGTATCAGCAGTATTTCGAAAAGAGGTGGTGGCTGTATCACACGCAACAGAGGAGGCTTGTGCTTGTCTTCACCCTCCTAAAGTCAGGGACAGTGTAAAGTGATGGGGAGAGGCGTAATGGAGGGGATGGGCTAATTGGCTACTACATTGGGAAGGGGAAATAAAATTATAATCACTGCGGTGCTGAGAATGAGCCACCAGGTCAAGTAATACCTGCTCATGTAATGACTATTGAAGAACAGAGTGAAAGGAGGATAACAAAGTATACAGAGACAAAGATGGACACTACGAATAATTACAAAGTGCACCTATGTGGGCTATGGAGCTGATAAATGATAAAGGTATGTGTACTTAATAAAGTGGCCAGTAAGTGTATTCAGTGAATGATCAATTACCAGGATCGTCATTCTGGTCTTCTGGAGGTTGTTGTGGTGTTTCTGTATGAGGCTGTAGATCAGAAGGTGTGGCTGCAGGCGGGACGCCGGGCTCCACGATGAGCCGGAAGATGCGTCTCTCGTGCAGGCCGCAGTAGTGGTGGTGCAGGTGGCAGGAGTACAAGCCTTTATCTTCAGGTCGTACGTCAGCAACAGTGAGAGAGAAATCACCCGCATAGAAGGCATCAGTGGAGATGTTCATCTTGCTGAGAAGGAAGAGTGGTCCATATTTGCGCTTCTCCCCCGAGGCGTACAGGTCAACAAGGCGGTCTGCGCGGTCGCGGCTCACCCCCGGAGCCTGGAAGTCCCAGTGGACGACCTGCTGCTGCCCCTCCTCTCTGAGACCCTCCCTCCAGAGTGGCTGACGGTTCACACAGGGCAGAACCACGCTGCTGCCCGCCAGCACCACAAACACAGACTTCTCTCCATCCCACACACGCTTCTCCTTACGAGCTGCAGGGAGAAACACACATTTGAACATATCTCACTATTTGGTGTAGACCAAGGATGTTCATATGTTGTCATGGAGGTCTGGTGTCTTAATGACTACTGAACCTGGCAAAACAGAACTGAACAGCAGGAAGTTCCCCAAACTGCAGGACACCAGACCTCCACGACCAGACCTGAAGATCCAAGATGAAGATTTTAATGTGCCAATTTTAATGCCAATTTTCTCTCCTTCCCAATGTGGTAGCAGCCAATTAACCCATCCCATCCACTAGGGGGCTCTCCCCATCACTTTGCACTGTCCCTGACTCTAGGAGGGTGAAGATGAGCACAAGCTTCTTCCACTGTGTGTGATACGAGCACCGCCTTTTTTCTAACTATCGTTGATGCACCGTCACTGGGGAGCCAACACGCTTGGAGGAAAGCGCAGGATTCCCAGCTCCGAATGGACCAATCAGTAAATGCTTAAGCCACCAGACATTGCAATGTGAGAGTGATAGGGAGAGTGAGAGCGCCATCTACCTGCCCAGAGAGAGCACTGCCAGTTTTTGAGAGCACTTGTAATTAGATGCCTTGCTCAAGGGCACTTCAGTGATGTCCTGCCAGGGGATCGAACCACCAGACCATGGCTGCCCCCAACAAGTAGGAGTTGTGCTGTATTCTAAGTTAGAAACAGTAAATGTCCAAATGTTTGTGGACATCACTTCTAATAAATGCATTCAGCTACTTTATTTGGCTCCCATTGCTGACACAGATGTAAACACAGCTTGTCTAGGCCCTGTACAGAAGTACTGCCAATACAACAGGGCTAAACATAAACATACTGGCACTATGTCTAATGCCAGCTGTGGGCTAGAAGTGTATAAA
Source organism: Crenuchus spilurus (assembly GCA_036984385.1). Taxonomy (NCBI): domain Eukaryota; kingdom Metazoa; phylum Chordata; class Actinopteri; order Characiformes; family Crenuchidae; genus Crenuchus; species Crenuchus spilurus. The sequence goes on from BRDA01056293.1 coordinate 26,822, forward strand.
GCCCCCCCCAAGCCTTGAGTGGTTACAGTTACTCCAACAAAAGCAGAATAACCTCCTTTATTTGAGCTTGAGTTTACTTTACCTGACTAAACCAAGATGTCCTGCTGTGAAATAACCCCCTAAAAGTTGAGCCAAAATATTATGACCAGATGAACTAAACATTGCTTATCTCATAGATAGCAAGATCTCATAGTCCATGTGCCGGATGTTGGATAAAAGGGCAGGTGTGAAGACCTTGAGCTATGTCAACAAATGACGGATCATCGCTAAATTGGCTTGTCAGTTGCTCCCGGTCAGTACTGTTGAGTAGCTACCAACAGTGACTTCCAGGTCTCAGTCCAATGAAGTTCCTATGGGACGTGCTGAACTACAGCTCCAATCCACAGCAGCTCCACCTCACAACTTGCAGGACTTGAAGGATCAGCTTCTAATGTATTTGAGGCCATTACCATTGGGCACCTTCAAAGGTCATGTAAAGTCCAGAGGTGGGTAATCCAGGTCCAGAAAGTAAAAATCCACCCCAGGATTTTGTTTCAACTGCCTTGTTGGTTCTGCTGCAGAGACATGCATGAAGTTGGAGCAAAATCCTGGGATGGATTTTATTTTTTAATGGATTATCCACCTCTACACACTGGTCATCATGTTTTGGCATATCAGTGATTGTACCCAGACAAAAATGATAATGTAAGAGTTATTACGTGACTTGGTGACATTCAGCTGGATTTGAATCGACCGATGAATCTTGCAGTAGTGATGATGTAAATTGCAGGTATATATACCTTTATCATTCATGTCTACATCTGCGGAAAAGAAACACAAGAAATCGGTGATGAGAACACTTTCAACCTGTAAACCACAGCTGACGTTTATGGGGGTCTTACTGTGGATGATGAGAGAGAAGTTGCCATCACTGAAGGCATCCTTGGAGATAGTGACGCGGCCCTTGTTGTAGGCATTGTAAACGCGCTCTGTTCCTCCTGAGTACATGTCCAGAACCCGTTCTATCGTGTATTCAGGCTGGTTCCGGTACAGGTCCCAGTGCACCACTCGCTGCCGGTCTCGGAGACGGTCTTGTCTCCAGACCATTTGCTGGTTGTGACATGGCAGAACAGCCTTCGATCCTGCTCGAAGTGAGATGTTCCTCGCCTCCACAACTACACTCTGCCCACTGGCCTGTGCCCACACTACAACACACACACACACTATCTCAGGTACCATACAACATATTTTTCACTTCCCACATAGAAACAGTTATCAGCATTTCAGCAACATTGATCATTTTTATTGTGAGGTCAATAGTTTGGACTTATGACTTACCATAAGGTGTGAGAAGGGTGACCACAACTGAAATGCAACAAAAAAAAAACCCAGTTAATTCAAAATGAGTATGCTTTCTTACTGTTACAGCAATCAGTCAATCAAACCATCCCTCCATCCATCCAGCCATACATTATCTTATCTGCTTAATCGTGATCGGGGTTGCTGCGAGTCCCCTACACCCACACCGAGCGCAGGGCAGGGCATTACCGATCCACCACCGGGACCAAACCTTATATTGCAATGTCACATTGTTCCTATTGTCCACTCCTAGTTCAATGTCCTTTGAAGGCAGGACTGGAGCGCAGCAGAGAGGGAGGTGGAGGGACCTGGATGTTGTACTTGTTCAAAGTCCACTCTCTTCTCAACCTTGTACAGCTCTAACTGAAATATACTCTGCATATTCTGCAATAATTTACAGCAAAATTGCTAAAAAAAAAAAATAAAAAAATGTAGAAGAAGAAGAAGAGGAAGAAGAAGAACAAGTTCCCAGATATGAGCACGGATATAAAGGCACTATCTAGCACCATAATTATCTCATGGCCTGTTACATGTGTTTTTGGAGTCTGCAGTATAAAGTAGCTCATTATGCAGCACAGGGGTGTTATTCATCTCCAGTTTGCTTGAGTCTAAGGCCTAGTCCACACGTAGCCAGGTATTTCTAAAAACGAATATCTCCCCTACATCATTTTCAAAAAATAATATCATACACACGAGATCGTTTTAAGAAAAGTTTTCATCCACATGAATCCGCATAAATACGCCGTAGAGTGTTGTCATAAAGACGCCAAGTGCATAGATGGCAGTGTAACACAAACCATGTCAGCCAATCAGAATCCTTCAAAACAAAAAAGTAAGTAACAAAAAACTTCTCCTTTGCTCCTCCACGTACTGGAGAAGCTGAACTTGTAAAAACAAACACGCAAAAAGTGTTTGAATTAACATAAAAATGAAAAATTATTTGCTGGCGTTCGTCCTTCCACAGCAAGGCAGTCAATTACAGTGGTCGCGCATATGACATCACTGCATCATTTGTCGCAGATTGTGATGTTCTGGACTCTAAAACGCCGTTTTCATACGTACACACGCAAACGCAAAAACTGAGTTTTCCAAAATCTCCACTTTGGCCGGAGTTTTCATAATCATTCGTTTTTGGTGTAAAACTGTGTTTGCATGTGGACGAAAGGCCCAAACGCATAAAAATATATGCGTTTATTGAAATATCCGGCTACGTGTGGACAAGGCCTAAGTATATGACCCAGAACTTAAACACTGTCAACATTAACCAGACTAGTCTGCCTGCTTCAGGAAAGCCAGGACTATTAATCTATTAGCCATTCCAACAGAAACAAAGACAGTAAAACTAACAAATAAGCACTAGCAGCTGTACTTTAATGTTTATTTTTAATCTAAATTTATAAATAATGTCCTAAATTTAGCTATATGCATGTAGCAGTTCATCCAAATGTGGTCAAGTTGAGGAATGTACTGTCAGAGTATAACAGCAAAGCCCATATACTTTCACAGTCCATTACACCAGGTGGTTTCGCAATCAGAAAGAGCCTAAAAACACAACCCAAAGCTAAGAGATATTATTCCTTTGGGGAAGATGCTATTTCAGGACCAGTGTTTTGGACTTTCAATCTCCATTTCTGTAAGGTTAGCCATAGAAAGTAGAACATGTGTTTCATTTCTGTCTGTCATCTGTCATTTCTGTCATTCATATATGTGGATTAATGCTAAAAACAGCCAATGGATAACCCACATATCTTTACATGGCTATTATGAAGCTAATGAGTGCAATTGTGCAATAATTTATTTTTGTCTCATCTCTTTGGAAATGGGATATAAAGGGATGTAGTTCCCAGATTTATTAGCATAATTTGGTCAACACTCTTCTTCAGAATCTTGAAAGGACAGAAAGAATAACAATTCCTTTGAACTTTGGTGTTGGAGGCTTTTAAGAAAACCTTAGCAACAGCACTTAATAAGGCCAAGTAAAAAAAAAAAATTGGTGATCATCCTTTTTCACCAAAATTTTGGGTCGGGGGGGAGGTGTATTTTTTTTTTTTTTTTTTTTTTGTGTTGTGGCGGCTTTTGGGGGTGTCGGCCAATCAAATGGCTGCGTGTCGTACGGTATTTGCATAAAGTTCTCTTGTGTGTTTATGGGGTCTATTTTGTAATTATTTGGGGTCTTTAAGAGGAGATTTTTGTATGTGTAATGATTGTTAGTTGTAGTCTAGTCTCTATGAGTTATTTTTAGTGTGTTTTAGTTAAGTTACCGTTAATGTGTGTCTTAGTCAGTTATTCTGTCTTATTTATAGAACCGGCGCTCCGTCTGCTTCTCTGTGTGTGAGTCTGCGCGCACGCTGCGATAATAGTTATTATAACATATTACAGTTAGTTAAAATAATCCATTGTATTTTATTTCATTAGATAACAGGGAAATGAAACGAATTTTATTGGCCGACTGCAGTGTTTTTACGATGCTGGCCACTGCAAAAGCCATGATTTGCATCACAAAAACGACCGGCCATTGGTATTGACAGTTAAGTGTACTGATTTGGGTCACGTCATTGGAAGCATGCAAAATTTGAATGATTCTAGGCCAGACTAGGGTGTTTGGCGCGTTTTTTTGTGTTAAAAAAAAAAAAAAAAAAAAACGGTCGGGTGCTTTTTAGAGGGTCGGGCGGGGATGATCACCAATTCTTTTTTTTTACTTGGCCTAATCAACTTTAAGCTAATGTAGCTAAAAGAGATAATATTTTCTTATTGGGCTGATATCAGCAGAAAATGATGGATATCACAAAGAACAAATAGACTAAATTTAATCTAATGTAAACTAGCAAATCTAACCTGAAATGTCAGTGTGTGATAGATGGTAGCTGTGTATGCTATGTAGTTTGAGCATGATAGCTTACTTTAGATGGTAATCTATAAGTCCTTCAATGAAAATAGCACTTAATAGCACTATATAAAGCTACATAGTATTAAAAAATAATGGGTTGGGTATCAGCCAATACTGAATTTTTTGCAATATCAGTAACTTGAAAGTAGCTGACAAGCAATGTCATCTTTTTAACTGCCAGACTTCCAATATCTTAGCCTCTTAGCTTTCAGTATTTTAGCCACGTAGCTTTCAATACGTTAGGCTCGTAGCTTCCAGTATTTTAGCCTATTAGCTTCCAGTATGTTAGCTTCTTCGCTTCCAATATTTTAGCCTTGTAGCTTTCAGTATTTTAGCCTCTTAGCTTCCAGTATTTTAGCCTCATAGTTTTACAATGTTAGCCTCTTCCAGTATGTTAGCCTAGTAGCTTCCACTATGTTAGCCTAAAAGCAAACATTGTGCACTAAATATTCAGTTTGTCGTCTGTTCTGTGTTCTTGCAATGAGGGTACAAATTTCATTTCTGCGAATTTGTACATTTGATTCAGTATTACAAAGAAATCTCTGTCAGAAAATAGAAGAAAATATCCTATATTCACACAAGAGAGTCAGTAACTCCCAAAAGAAAGAGAAATTGTCCTGTGAACTTAAGAGTGCCATTCTGTCAGGAAGAGTGAAATTGCAGTTCTCATAAAAGACTGGATCTTGGTAACCACTGAGCCTGAGGATGGGACCAAGCTGAAAAGTAAAGCATGGCCGCCCTGTAGAAAGGAAAAACAGACATCTAGACCCTATAATTTTCTTCATAAATACTCCACAATGAAACAGCGCCTCACAAAGACGACTTGGGCAGCATTAAATGCTTAACAATGTGTCTGAAAATGGTCACACCAAAGCATGGAATTAAGGCTGATGAGTCAGAAAACTGGCGAGGAACTCACACAGAAGTTTTTCCTCAAGTGAATCAGTCTTCAAATGTGTGCCAAGGAAGCAGGCAAGTTCATTGAAAGATTTTAAGTAGCACTATTTACTAGTGCATCTCCAAAAATGCGATTTTTTGCTGAAAAAAATGGGAACCATGAAGTCATTTTTACCCCTGATGGATCATTTGTCATTTGCTATTTTTTGTTTGTTTCATATTTGTTGACACTGATACACCTTTGGTGCAAGAAAAAGCATGGGATGGGTGAAACGAAAGGAGAGCTGAAGAAAAACAAAAATAGGAGAAAGAAGAGGTGCATGGCATGGAAGAGAAGTGTCTGAGAGAGGTGGTGAGTGAAGAGAAAACCTGTTATAAATTTAATAAATGGTGTTGAGAAGACGTTTGCGTGACCATGTGTGGAAATTGAAACTTTGAAATTGAGTCTGGTGTATGTAAACTTATTTTAAGAAATGTAGTGCACTGCTCAAAAAAATAAAGGGAACACTAAAACAACACATCCTAGATCTCAATGAATAAAGTATTCCAGTTGAAATTTTTTTTAAAATCAAAATTATTACCCCTTGGAGGTCTGGATTTGGACCTCATGCTACCTCTATGGCGAGAGAACTGACAAAATGCAAAAGTGACCAAAACATCAGCCAGAAAGGATGAGAACAGAGAAAAGGTCTGTGGTCACCACCTGCAGAACCACTCCTGAATAGGGGTTGTCTTGCTAATTGCCTCTCATTTCTACCTGTTGTCTGTTCCATTTGCACAACAGCAGGTAAAATTGATTCACAGTCAGTGTTGCTTCTAACTGGACAGGTTGGTTTCACAGAAGTGTGGTTGACTTGGAGTTACATTGTGTTGTTTAAGTGTTCCCTTTATTTTTTTGAGCAGTGTACATTTCAATATGCTGTTTAAATGGCAACTATGTTCTGTATTTGCACCCTTAGTAATGCAGGTTGGCACAAAATCAACAACTAAAGTATATATACAAAAACAAAAGGGATGTTGCCTTTCTATTGCTCAGGAGACTTAATAGAGACTTAATGAGAAATGGCATGAGACAAAAAGGAGAAATGAACTATTGTACTGAAGGCTTTTATTTCTGCAAAGGATGTCAATCGCCGGAGAAATCAATCAATCAAAATGTTCAATGGAATGAAAAATATGAGAAGCAGGAGAATTAAGCAAAAGTGTTTGTGTCTCCATCTGAGAAACTACTGAGTTTAAGACCTCCTTTGTTTTTCTTTCCTATGGAAAGGACAGCAGCAGTCTGAAAGTAGAGGCAGTGGCTCCTGGAGCTCGTCTCAGAGAAAAATTCCCTGAGAAAACATCCGCTGTGATTAGCAGGCCTGAGTTCGGCCTGTACTCCCACAGTAAACTCTCAGCAGCAGACGTGCTGACGTTGCACAAATTTTACCTCTGATGAACTAAAAACACCAACTATCTGAAAACAAGGCTGGAAATACTCCAGAGTGACCACTAACTACTGATGAATGTTGTCCATTGCAGAGATGTGGAGTCAACGCTGATTCACAGTGGACTCATACAGAGTAAAAGATTTAATAACAGGCTTCGGGCCACAGCTAGTACCTCTGACCAAAAGTGCAGTCACACTAGAGCTGCGCTGAAAGAAAGATGGACTGCCAGGAACATAAAACATAAACAAAAAAAATGCTCAGTGCATCATTTAGTCTAATACTATTTAGTGTGATAAGGAAAAATGCCACAAGTCAAAAAACGTCTAACGTAATGAAATTTTACATCAAAATGTATTACTTTTAAATATAATTTTAATTGCTTTAACCCCTTATACACTGAATTTCCTTTAAACATTTACTCAAATAATTTCAAACTTAGAAATCTGCTAGAATTATCTGATGCATGCAATGCACAGATCATCCACCAGGGGGCAAAATATATGTATCTGATTTTATAAACCAGATTTTTCTCATTAATTCATTCAAACACATATCAAATATAAGTAATACGCTATGATAATTTATCGTTTAATTATCACACTGATGATGATGATGATGAACTCTTAAAGCTTCACGAATGTATCAAATATGATACGCTTTGCTTAATAGGGTTAATATTACTTTCCTACTATTGTAAGTCGCTTTGGATAAAAGTGTCCGCTAAATGCAATGTAATGTAATATGATAATAAGTGGGAATGCTCTATTTAACCAAATGGCTTGATCAATAGTTGATTTTAAGACCATCATTACTGTGATAAATTATATTATATATGAATAAAAAAAACACAAAGCTGATGTATGAAATAAGATACATATGTTTTGTCGCTTGGTGGACTATCCATGCAATTTTGAAATGAAAAATGTAAATATTGTGTATAAGATGTTAAAAAAAGATGTTAAAAAGTTTTTTTTTTTGTAAATAAACATGGTAGGTTCAGAGAGTTTGACTTTTCTGGCAATTATTCGATGATTCAGGCTTTACAGGGTTAAAAATGTATGCACATTACAAATATGATTAAGGAAATTGATGTCAAATCAATTAGTGTATCTATAATTAGTGTTAATAATAGACTATTATCACAAGCAGCCTGCAAACATAAGCTAAATGTTATTAGTACTGTGTTCAGATCCAAGTACAGCAGTTTGCTCTGACAGACAGCTAGAAAACAATCTCCATGTTGCTGGACAGGATCAAAAACAGGGACCAAAACTGTACAAAAGTAAAACAAGCTACTTACTGTAGAACATCAGAACCATCTCAGACTGGAGTCCAGCAGAACGGCCCATTTCTGTGGTGGTCAGGAGCCGACAGTTACAGCTGGTAGACAAGAACCATCACCTGAGAAGAAGTTTGTCGACCAGCGACAACAAAAACTTTGTGCAGTGTGTCAGTGGACCAAGAACTGCCCTCCTTTTCCTCCTCCTCCTCCTCATCCTCCAGACTCTGACCATGAAATACTAAACTCTCCCTGCCCCCTTTTCCCCCTGACTTATTCTACCAGTCTTTATACTAACATTTGATCCCCAGCAGCCAAATCTGCACCACTCATTCTTATAAACATACCATTTGCACACTTTAACATACCACTTATCATAAACACTGGGATTATTATACATTCCACAGTGTTCATTATCTGAATATGAGGAAAAAAACAACACTGTGCTGCCCCCTGCTGGCACTTCCAGAATTACAGTGCCATACAAAAATACAATAATGTCAAGTTCATTGCTCTTCATATTTTAATTTGAAAATGGTAAATGGCATATTTTATATTCATTACACATAAAGGGACATATTTCAATTGTCATAACTCATGAAAATCAGAAATCCAGAATCGCAAATTATTCAAATACATCATTTGGAGTTAATTACTATTTAAAAAGTACAAACCGGATTCCAAAAACGTTGGGACACTAAACAAATAGTGAATAAAAACTGAATGCAATGATGTGGAGGTGCCAACATCTAATATTTTATTCAGAATAGAACACAAATCACA
>BRDA01056295.1:0-18722 GCA_036984385.1 Crenuchus spilurus
TGTCTTTAACACTGCCGTGTAGTCTGGATGTACACATTACATCACATTGTGGTGAAGCGTATGGGCTGAACGTCACACGAGCGCCGCTTCGGTCTCAGCTTCATTACGGACGCCGTACTTCTTACGGCTCCGCTTTAACGCAGGTCACAGTGACTCATCAGAGTCATGTTTACTACCTCAGCTGGCCTGTGAATGCGTTCATATTCCATCTCATGAATTAGAATAGTCTGTGAGGCAAAAGCTGTTTTAGAGGCAAAACAATATTAGGGAGAAATATGACTCATTTTTTTTCGACCCACTAATTAAGCCGTCTCTAACGAATCTACACCATCTTGCCTAAAAAGCTGCGTTTGCTGGAGGGGGAAAGGGAAGGTGGGGGGTGTTCTTGGGAAAGAGAAATGTGCTGGGCTGATGCGGAGACCGATTGCCCGCTCTAGACTTGGAAGATACTCGGTGAGAGAGAAGCCATTTCCATTTCAAAGAGGCTCTCGTAATTTCTCAGCGCTGGCGGTTAATTGGCAGCTTTACAGGGCTGGAAAAGGGAGCCGCAGCACTAACTGGCTCTTTAATGGCTGCTGTAATTGTGGGCGCAAACATAAAGCAACATGCGGCGACGGGCCAATAGCGCCAGGAAGGTGTTACTGTGGACGTCTGCGTGCTAATGTCGTCAGAATTTGTGAAAAAGAGATTGCGTTGATTTTGAAACATCGGTGCCAGTTTTCATGGTACTGGTTCTGTCCATAACGAATGAGCCTTATATCTGGTTACCGTACTAGTGCAGCTCCAAAAATTCGAATATTGGGAAATTATTTCTGTTTTATTTATTTATTTATATTTCTAGGTTTTTGCCAATTTTTATCTCCTTCCCAATGTAGTGGTAGCCAATTAGCCCCTCCCGTCCGTTAGGCCTCTCCCCATCACTTTGCACTGTTCCTGACTCTAGGAGGGTGCAGGCAAGCACAAGCCTCCTCCGCTGCGTGTGATGCACCCAGCGCTTCTTTTTCAAACCACCGCTGATACACCGTCACTGGAGAGCCTAACGCGCCCGGAGGAAGGCACACAGGGTCCCCAGCTCTGATTGGACCGATCAGTAGACGCCTGAGCCAGTGGACATTGCAGTGTGAGAGTGATGGTGAGAGAGAATGCGCCATCTACCCGCCCTGCTTCTTTTCAAAGTGATGGAGAGACCCCCCTAGTGGATGGGATGAGTTAATTGGCTACTACTAACAGGAGAAAATGGGCAAAAAGATAATAAAATAATAATAATAAAATAATAATAACAGAGCTGAAGCTGTTTTGTTCAGAGGAATGAGCTAAAACTCTTTAGCAAGGCACCTAACCCCCAACTGCTCCCCGGGCGCTGTGGATAGGCCTGCCCAATGCTTTGGGCACATGTTCTCACAGCCTGGTGTTGTTCACTAAGGGGTTTCGCTGCACTTAATTAAGATGAACCAATTTAGACAATGTGATTTTTCACACAACGAAATTTGACCTCTGCATTTAACCCACTGGTGCAGTGAAACACACACACACACACTAGTGAACACACAAGGCTGAGAATTTGTGCCCAAAGCGGTGGGCAGCCCTTATCCACCGGCGCCCGGGGAGCAGTTAGGGGGTTAGGTGCCTTGCTCAAGGGCACTTCAGTCATGTCTTGTCTGTGGATCGAACCGGCGACCTTCTGGAAACTGATGCCGACCATTATTGCAGATCTCACCTCTGACGTATCAAAACCTCCAGCGTGCATCCTGTGAGAGGGGCCGTGTGTACGTGAGAGGAATCAAAGAAAGAACGGAGAGCCGAAAAGACCCGAGCCCTCATTAGTCAGCGGAAGCAGGCTCTGTTTGTTTACTCTTTTGTAGCAGAGAGATGCTGTCGCATGCAATGAGTGCCGTGTTGTCGGGCTCTGGGAAACTCTGGGCCTGTTAACATTTTGGTCTTTGTGTGCATCCTCGCAGCAGTGCTCCAGTTTTACTTCATCACCATCCACCCAGGAGGAGGAGGAGGAGGGGCGAGTGGGGTATCTAGAGAATGCTCTCCCCATGAGGCCTCCCTGCCATGCACAAAACACATGTTCCACCCAGTCATGTGACCTGGCTCTTCACGCAAACCTGCATCACCATCACCCAAAGCCACAGGTGTGTGGTTGTTTATTGCTGAACTGTGCCTGCAGTGATGCTGAAGGTCATCTCTGCACAGTAACCTGACAGTCTGGTGTTAAAGTCAGGGATGGTGGAGTGTGTCAGATTCGAGTTGACGCAGTTGATTTTTATGATGTACTTGGCACCTCTAAACGCCCTGCATATAATTACACTCCTAATGTTTCTGATTGCAAATTGCTCATAAACAGCAGAGTCCCTGCGGAGCTGCTTTTGTTAATCTCCCGCCATTCTAATCTCGTCTCTCACTTTCACCAGCGTGTGAAGAGACGAGGCTCCGGTGAGTCGGCGGAGGACAGCGGCCGCACCAAGACACGCCGGTGAGAGAAAGTGAAAGTGACACATCTCAGACATTTGAGGATCGATAACGTTTTGGCTTTAATGGCCTGTTACTTCATCACTGTGCTCCTCTTAATGTTACACCAATGACGATTGAATGGAGCTGTAGTGTCTTCACTCTGCTGGGATTAGTGCAAAGATAGACAAGTTTGATTCCCTAATAAAGTCCCGTTTGTCACAAGTCTCTAGAAAAAGTCGCCTCTCGGATGGGCAGAGTAAATGTGATGAGGGTGATCCCACAAAGTGAAGTCATACGGTTTTCTCCGCCAATAAATCCAATTTGCTCCAAAAATCAATTGAACTTTAATGAGAGTTTAGGACGTATATTGGCTTGAGTGTGTCCATATTACTGCACACTAAAGCGACTGAGTAAGAGCTTTTTAAGGACATTTAATCTAAACACTTGCTATTAAGAGAATGCAGATATTAAAGCCTGCATTTTAAATATAACAGCTTCAATGGTCAGGACCCCCCACAGCGCAGGTGGATCATTCTCAGTGCACCAGCATCAGGACCAGAGCTGCTGTCTCTGACTTTACATCTACAAGACCAACAAGGTAGATGTGTCTAATTGAGTGACACAGTGTTTATCATCTCCAGCAGCTCTAACACGCCACCACCACATCAGTGTCACTCAGAATGATCCACCTGCTCTGTGGGGGGTCCTGACTATAGAAGAACAGGATGAACAGTGTACACAGAGAAACAGATGGACTACAAAATGCACCTGTATGTCATAGTATTGTTTCAGCCTCAGCTGCTTTTTGAATGACTCACAATTCAGAGCAGCCATTCAAATCAGAGATCATTTACATACAGCAGCATGCCAGGCAAAGGCAGTCTGTTTAACTGTAATCTTTATTCTGTGATGATGATGCTCATGTAATCTCTTGTTTTAGATTAATTCTTTCCTCTTCTTCTTTATATCTAGTGGACAGGTTGGTTCTGAAGTCCATGGTGGCTCCTGGGCACAGATGCCCTTTAAGCTCATGGATGTCCTAAGAACTCCAGCTCTGCTCTATGTTCTACTGGCTCTGCTGCTGGTTCTGGTGATCTGGCCTCTCGCAGTGCTCCAAGATGATCCATGCCATCGCTCCAATGCCCTGGAGCGCTCCTTTCACCTCGCCCTCCGTTATGTCAATGGTCCACCTCCAACCTGAGGCCCACAGAGGCACTGTGTACCCCAAAAACAGCACCTTAAAGTGTCCCACAAGGAGATAAGAGGCAGGACTGTTAACTTGAGGGGTTGTTGGCAGCTTGGTATGGAGAAAGACTGCCCCCTTAGCCTATACTTGACACATTGGTTTACATATATGTATATAAAGAATGTTAAGGTCCATTTCACATGATGCTGGCATGTTCAGAGACCCCCCAGTGTGTTACTGATTGAGATTTTGAATTCTGATCCATCACTCTGGTGCTATATTTTGTGTTGGCCCGTTAAGGCACTAATGGTTATCCCTACACTTTTAAAACGGGGAGTGTAATAGGGGCACATAGAAGTACATGGGAATTGATTGATTGGTTGAGTCCAGACTCATAAAAGTTGTGCTCACAAGACCTTAGCGACATTTTCACCAAATTTTAATTAAAATAAATGTCCTCTCGGGTACTGTCTAAATCATTAAACATACGTCCACTAATGTCCTTAAAATTATTTATTAATATTGTTAGAAGTCAAAATATGTTAATAAATAATGTAGCCTAATGGTCTGAGAAGCTTCCGTCCAACATAAACCTGCAGTTTTTGGTACTGTAGCCTCAATACACCCTCAGTAGAAGATGGGAGCCTGGTCCTGGTCCTAGAGATCTGCTACCCTACAGATTTTAGGTCTCTAATCAGACACACCTGATGCAGGTAGTGAAGGCTTTCAGAAGCATCTGTACAAGAGCCAGGTGTGTTGGTTTTGAAGACTTTATTATATTTCTGCCAAATCAGCATCGTATTCATTAGTGCATCTAAAAATTGGAATATTGTGGTAAAAAGTTCATTCCTGTAAAAAAAAAAAAAAATTGTTTTTGAAATAACATTTTATATTTATTAGATGTAAAGTGACATTTTTAAAGTTGTTGATCAGAATGCCTTATAAATAAATAAAATATATAATAAAATAATAAATAAATTAAATATTCAAACGGTATCAACACTGAAATGTAAAAAATGTTACTTTACGTGTAATGCAAATAAAAATACATTTGAACTTTTTTCCACAGGTTTTTGGAGAGGCACATATTGATAACTGACCACACTCCAGTATTTTTATAAATAATAATAATTTTATCTATAAATAAAAAATACTGTGATAAATTATTTTACATGTGCATCATCATTAAAGCGGGCACTGCAAGTTCAGAACAGACAGATTTGGGGCATATTTACTAGAGGCCTCATCACTGTGTGTGTGTCAGGATGTCCAGTACTCGTGATGACTTTTCCATATTTTGTTTGTTTGTGTTTGTTTTGCCTGTGAAGAGGTGCCTTAAATCGTATTTACACAATCGTCCGCTTAACTCGTTTGGCATGTTTGGAGTATAAATTTAGCCTGAACTGGAGCTGTAAGGCTGAACTCAATATTCTCCTAAATAACATCAACAAAACTGTCTCAAGTCTCTCAGCTTTCACGCTGACTAGTCTGTGACAACGTCATTAAGAATTGGATGCGGAGGTTTTTATAATGACTGGGCTACTTGGGTGACTATTTGAGTTTCAGTGTTACGAATGTTCACATAAAAAAATGAGAATATTGTGGAAAAAAGTTCAGTTTTGTTCATAAAATTAAAAAAGTTAAATATTTTATTACGTGTAAAGTGAGACATTTTTTGTTTTAATATTGATCACTGACTTACTAATTAATTAATTAATTAATTTTCACGTCTAATCAATATCAGATGACTGTTTAATTTTTTAAAATTATGAACACAAACATTTTCACGACTTTCTCATTTTCGGAGATGCTGTAGTAAACTTACAGAAGCAGAAATGTGCCTCCAGTGTGTTGGATAATGTTTGGAGTAAAGTGCTTGAACCATTTCTTTAATGAGTCCAGTCATTTTCTGCCTTCTTTGTGCCAAAAGAGCACAACAATGCAGCCTGTACTTTCACACGTTTGATGGATTGTGTTTAGACTGCAGGCTAAGATCAGATTTGGTTTTCTGAGTCGTTATTTTTTGTGTGTGTTTAGATACGCTTGTGAACGTTTGTGAAAAAACGTGAGCAGAGATTTGAAGGAAAAGATGAGAACAGTGTCTGATCAGACTGGCTCTGAGCTCTTGTGTGTTATGTGCGGGATGTGGTCACAGAGGAGGATTTGCTTTATTAGAAATTCTACAGCAGCAACCGGGGGGTTTTATGGGGGGTTTGCACCGTGTTTACAAAATGTCACGTAAAGAAACTGTAACTGAGACCATTTGTATGAAGATTTTATTACTTAAATAAAGTAAATGACTGAAAACAACTGAGTGATTGTAGTTATTTTAGCTTGTTTGGAATGTGAGTGAGATGCACCGTGTGATTCTCATTGGGGGGGGAAGGGGGGGTACAGTTTCTGTCCCTCCCTTTGTATCTGGGTTAGTGGACTCACTGAATGAGGGTTTTGTGCTGCTGCTGGAGAACATACTGAAGAACGTTTCAGATTCAATTAGCACACAAATGTCCTTAACTGGAAGAATTTGCAGATGGCCTTTCAACCTCACAGCTATCCATTCTGTGTGTGTGTGTGTGTGTGTGTGTGTGTGTGTGTGTGGTATTTATCCCTGTTGGGGACTGAAAGTTCTCATAGTAATATGAATGCATGTCAGGTTTATAAAAGTGGGGACATTTTGCTGGTCCTCGCTAGACTGTGACATTTTCATCACAAACTTTTTTGGAAAAAAAAAAACGCAGAAACACTGAACTTTGGTTGCTAAGGCTAAGATTAGGTTTATTTTTGCTCAGTATTACACAAGTGAATGGAATGTCCTCACTAGTATAGTATTGCCAAAGTGTGTGTGTATATGTGTATATATACCAGGTTTATGCCATTTGTGGGGACCAAAACCAGTTTAAACACGATTACACTGGCTGTAATGTCCCCATAATTCACAGAAACAAGCAGTGGTGGACAAAGTACTCAACTCTAGTACTTAAGTAAAAGTATTGATACTCGTGGTCAAAATTTACTCAACTACAAGTAAAAGTTGCTCAGTCAGAAGTTTTACTCTAGTTAAAGTACTGAAGTACTTACTTTTGAAAATACTTAAGTATTTAAAAGTATAAATGATATTTTCTAATATCAGTACATTGCTGTATTGTTTTGAGTGCTTTTACAGAACCTTGTAACTTGCTGAAACCACCTGATGATGTGTTGACATGTAGAACCACTCTGCAACAAATAGTCTACACCACCTGTAAACTTCAGTCGGGATGAGCGAGTACACCACTATCTGTATCTGTTCAACCATCTAAATGATCTGTATCTTTATCTGTACTGAGTGGGTGGGGCCTAAACCGGAACTGGGTGTGGTTTAACCGGAAGTGGGTGGGGCTTAAATTTGTATATTATTTTAAGTGTTACATTGATATGGATTTATTAAAAGTTGCTATATGTATTGTTTATGTCAGGCCTTGTTCACTGTATTCTTCTCAAAAGCACCGCGTTCAGTACAAGCAAAGTTTATCAACTGACTTTATATCACCAACCAAACTAAGAGAAAGCAGACGGTTAAAAAAAAAAAAAAAAAACCCGACCGGAGTTGAGGCAGTGACCGACACGACACAAGCCGTTTTCAGCTCTGTCTTGTCAAATGCACCACGTACATTATGAAACCAGTTCACCAAGTAACTTTAAATATCATACAAACCAAAATAGAGGCGAGCTGAAGAAAACCTAAGGAGTACTGAACAGAGCAGTGAGCGTGAAGCCAAGCACAGAGAGATCAGTCACTCTGTGTGTGTGTGTGTGTGTGTGTGTGTGTGTGTGTGTGTGTGTGTGTGTGTGTGTGTGTGTGTCACTGTCTGTGTGTGCGTGCACGAGAGTGGCTGCAGAGAACTTTGGCTGCAGTGTCTGTGTAGGGGGGGGTGGGCACTCTGTGTGATCCTGAAGACAGTCAGTTACCCAATGAGGATTTTCTTTCAGCATAAGCATGGATATTGATGAGTTATACTTGTATCATGCTCGTTACTCGTCAACAATGCTTTATCCGTACCGGATACTCATCTGAAATGAGTCTCCAGCTCAACCCTAATGCTGATCCAAAAGGAACGAGTAACGGCAAGCTTCCTAGAAATGTAGTGGAGTTGAAATACAATATTTGTTTTTGAAATGTAGTGGAGTGAAAGACATAAGTTCACCAAAAAATACTCAAAAAATGTACTTAAGAAAAGTATTCAATAAATGTACTTTGTTATTGTCCACCACTGGAAAGAAGTGTGTGTATGGGTGTGTGCTTGTATTTCTCCCTAGTGGTGGGGATATTTTGCTGGTCCGCACAAGAACTTTTCTTTAATTTTAACTTTTTCTTTTCTTTAATTAAGAAAGCAGAAGCATTGACCTTTGGTTGCTAAGGTTAAGTTTAGGTTTATTTTTACTCAGTATTACACAAGTGACTGGAATGTCCTCACTAGTATAGTACTACCAAAGTGTGTGTGTGAGAGAGAGAGAATGACACTAAAACGTAAAATAAAAAGGTGTGAGATTTGCTTAAGTTGATTAGTGTGAAAAATTTTATCATTCAAAAAGGAAAATTTCCTTCACAGGACACTGGACAGGACATTAGGTTATTTTAGCTAAACATGCACAGACTAACAGCAGGACAACCAGAGACCCTGGAGAAAACCCCCGCACACGCAGGGAGAACATGGAAACTCCAAATTTCAAATTTTACTAGATGTTTCTATAACATTTTTATTCTTTGTTTTTAAATGATCGAGTAACGTTACTGCAACATTATGAGGACCTCATCTACAATAGTACTGGCATCCTGACCAGAGGAAAAACTCTTTTCACAACTGTTTAGAAACAGAAACAATAAAAATAAACAGCTTATTTATTAGAGATCAATGATATAAAGAAAACATAATCTTACTCTAATGAACGTCCTCCAGCTCAAATGAACTGCTGACGCCTCCCTTTGTCTCACTCAAATTAGCTGATGTCAAAATATACACAACCAATAAAAACGTCTCGCTGATGTTACTTCAGACGTTGCATAATATTGGTGCTTAACTGGGAGATATGTTACAAAAATAGAATGCAAACCATTATTTCTGTACTGTTACAGGGGAACTTTCCTGTAACGTTTTTTAAATGTTGCTGAACGTTCTTATAATGTTCTCTGTAAGCTGGACTCCACCCAGATGGGGACTCAAACCCAAGACTTCAGCACTGCCAGGCAAATCATACCCAAAATCCAGAATTACTATTCAAATACAGTAGCATCAACATGAAAACAAAAAAGGCTTTAAATTAGTCATTTTATAAATAATGAATATAAAACATGACTTTTTGATATAAATCATGGACACAAATGAACCTTTTCCCACCCTATTGTAATTTTTGTAGATGGACACTTTAGAAATCAAAAACAAAATCAACATGTGGATGAGCACTTTGCCTGTTATTTGTATGGCTTTTGTTAACATTCCTAATGTGCTTCATTGCTGCTGGTTTTCCTGAAAGTGCCAGATTGTGGAAAGTTCATGTCAATGCTCAAGTGAGGCACATTAACTGAATTACAGACCTTTTGGGGAAGGCTTGGGAAAATGTTCTCAATATTGAATGTTAGCACAGGACAACAAGTATTAAATGAGACATCAATTTAACTAAAAGCATAGCAATGACTGTGGCACTGCCACCCATTACATAATCTGTTTTAACACAAATGAGTGATGTAAATTTCTGCTGTTTTTCATTCTTAAGTACCGAGCTGATGCATATAAGAAAAAAATAAGATGTCCTGATTCTGAATAAACAGCATCACTAATTCTGTTTTGAGATGGTTACTCTAGATTAAAGAATGATTGCGATGCTGGAAGAGGTTGAGTATGTTGTTCACATGCCATGCAATGAACCCCAGCAGTCCAGTTCATAGAAATTTCTACATTTCTAATGCACAAGGGGGGTCACATCAGGTTCACATACATGTAATATTGGATCAATTTCCTCAATAAATAATTAAACGTCTGTAATATATTTGTCTTATTTGTTTGATTTGGTTCTGTTTATCAACTTTTAGGACCTACATGATTATGTGGGGAAATTTTAGATTTTTAGATAACTGTGAATGTTTGGCCGACTACAAGGAGGTGTTTGCAGACAAAGAAGAAAGCAACAAGTAAGAGACTTTTCTTATATTAAGGTTTGTCTTTGATTTTATATTTTGCTATAATTTACCCTTATTTGAAAGATCATGGTCTTGATATTAAAATAAGTATAATGATTTAATATTGATTAAATATTCATTTTTATATAAATTAGCATTCAACACCATACAATATGCTAACGTTACCAATGCTTAGCTAGCTTACTTTTAACCAGCAATCAAACATGAATTTATTTGTGAGAAAGAAGAAACTGATCTTTAAATTAGTGTGTATTCATGATTTTCTTTTATTAAATATCCATTATTTTCTTTTTAATAAATTTGCATTTATCAGAATAGAGTGTACTAATATTACCCAAGCATGGCAAGCTAACTTTCAGCCAGCTAGCAAACATGAAATTATTTATGCCAGAAAGAACAAAATATTCATATTTAAATGAGTTAAATGTATTCACAATTTATTTAAATATCCATTTTATTATAAATTAGCCTTTGACACAATACAATGTGCTAACATTAGCAATGCTTAGCTAGCTTACTTTTAACCAGCAATCAAACATGAATTTATTTGTAAGGAAGAAGAAACTGATCTTTAAATTAGTGTGAATATATTCAGGATTTTTTTCTTTTTAATAAATTAGCATTTATCAGCATAGAGTGTGCTAATATTACCCAAGCATGGCAAGCTAACTTTCAGCCAGCTAGCAAACATGAATTTATTTATGGCAGAAAGAACAAAGTATTCATATTTAAATGAGTTAAAATGTATTCACAAATTATTTATTAAATATCCATTTTATTATAAATTAGCCTTTGACACAATACAATGTGCTAACATTACCAATGCTTAGCTAGCTTACTTTTAATCAGCAATCAAACATGAATTTATTTGTAAGGAAAAAGAAACTGATCTTTAAATGAGTGTGAATATATTCATGATTTCTTTTTCTTTTTAATAAATTAGCATTTATCAGCATAGTGTGTGCTAATATTACCCAAGCATGTCAAGCTAACTTTCAGCCAGCTAGCAAACATGAATTTATTTATGCCAGAAAGAACAAAGTATTCATATTTAAATGAGTTAAAATGTATTCACAATTTATTTATTAAATATCCATTTTATTATAAATTAGCCTTTGACACTATACAATGTGCTAACGTTACCAATGCTTAGCTAGCTAACATTCTGAGCAAACTTTCAGTTAGTTAACTAGCTCACAAACTGGGCTTTGTTGTCAGAAAAAAACAAGATATTGATCTTTAAGTTCATTTAAATGTATTAAAGATTAACATTTATTAAATATCTTTTTTGTTAATAAATTAGTATTTAATACCATACAGTATTAGCAAACATAGCTAACTAACTTTCAGCCAGCTATCAAATGTGAGTTTATACCAGAAAAAAATATTGATATTAACTTTGGTGTAAATGTATTCACAATTTAATATTTATTACATTTCCATTTTTATATAAATTAGCATTAAACAACATACAATTTGCTAATGTTACTGATGCTTAGCTAGCTAACTTTGATGTCCAAAAGGGAATGATAATAGGGTACCATGCATGGTGGTGATGGCATCTCAGAAACCACTAACTCTGTGGGATGTTCTAGAGCTGCTGTTGTGAATGTGTACTGGGAATGGACTTCTTGTACATTAAGTGTCTCCCAAAAGCACAACAGTGGTGCCCCTTGGGCCTTTGATTCCACAACAATGCCAATGACTCCAGTGAGTGGTACAGAGTAACTGACACACCTCGGTGGACCAGTTGACCTCTGTAATGAGCACAGGAGCATTGAGGATCACCACTGAATGAAAACTCAAAGCCATGGGTGTTTATTCCCACTATTTAAATGTATTCCCAGTAAATGGTCATAATATTCTAATTTGACTGTATACAATTAGATGGGACCATTATATTTAAATTTTACAGCATAAGTTTCATTCCGCTTTTGCAATGGAAATGTATTATTCATATAAATTACTTTTATTTGAACGGTCAATAGGGCACATTGTCCAACCGCGTGGACACATGAATAAGTCGTAAATGCCATCAGACCAAAAAGGAGAGATTTTTTTTATAATTCATGCATGAAAGAGTTAATTGACTTTAAATGTGTTGAGGTCAGCTTAATACTGTGATCCATTTTCAAAGCCTGAACATTTTAGATTGAAAGCGTTTGCTAGTCAATAAACATTTGTGTCCCTTCACCTTGAACGGGGAGTATATAGTGAACTCTAGTCATCGCAGGCCATGTTGGCAGCATGTAGTGTTTGGATCCTTCAGTGTCTTCATCCTGTGCCAGCACCAATGGGCAGAGGCACTAAACAAACATAATGAGATAGCATGGAGCTAATCGACAGGATGGATCACCATTGGCTGAGCTCTTGGCTCCCTCCCACATCTCCCCCCCCTCCCGTGCAGCAGGACTCCACCACAACAACAGCGGTGATCGAGATTGACAGCCTGTGCACACATAAAGAGATTACGTAGAAATCCCTTGGAAGGCAACACTTTAGGACAGCGAGCATTTGGGTGGCTATAACAGCTGCAATTCAAAGGTTGCCCATGCATGAAGAGAACGTTAGCATTAGCCCTCTTGTAGCAGGGGACACGTTAACCAATCGACCACGTCTACGAAAGGTCAATGAGCTGTGCAGTCGCTTTCAGACTGTCCGTTCGGGGCTCGGGTTTGTCGGGCTAAAAGATCCAAACACGTTGGAAAAAACAGTGGACAAGAACATAGCCAGCATTGGCTGAGAAGGTGCTTAAGACGTTGGCATGGTGCCACCTTCACCTGATCATGGCTCACTGGAGCTTGCCTCTACTGAACAGGTGCATATCTTCTCACTGCAGTACCAGTGAAGAACAGCCATGCCCACTGGTCTCTAGGTTATGATGACTCATATGTGATGTAATCTCCAGCTGTTGGGGCTGATGGATGGCTGTTTTGGGGAGGTGGTGAGGAAATAAAGGGGCGGGGGAAGGGGGGAGGAAACGTCACACTTATTACGCCTGAACTTCTGCTGCATGGGCACAGGCTGGATAAGAATGAAGTATGCCAGCACAATCTATTTCACACGGTGCGGCAGAAAACCTAATTACACCGATTAATGTCCCATGGAATGTGCCATTACCTAAATGGCTACCCCCTCCCAAAAAAGAAGGGTGGAGAGAGACTGTACTTCAACAGTGCGAATTTCCAGTCTAAATGCTAATAGATGTCTCAAATCTAGATTAGAATATGTATGTCCTGACTTTCCCCTGTGCTGGGGAGAGTAAGATTTTGAGCAGTCTTTAATTCCCCTACAGGAGCGCTTGAGTTGACAATGACAGTAAGCCTTGCTGAGCCCCCCCCCACTCCCTTACCACCATCCCCCACCCTCTGCCCTCCTCCCTCTCTGATCTTGGTCTAATTCGTCTGAATGGATCTTATGAGAAGCATTTCAAGCTAACAGTAGCGGAGTAGAGAGAGCTGCAACTTTCACTCACAATTCTCATAAGTCTCCAGTTTCACCTCTCATTGCGGTTTGAGTGAGTTGGTTAAATGTGCATGCCTGGTTGCATGCCCAGAGCAAAATGTAAGGCAATTGCTTCTGCAGTGTCACCTAAGCTGCACCGTGCAGTCGCTTTACTTCTGTTTGTCTAAACAAATTTGCAAACTGTACTTCTAATAGAGGTACGTCTTCCAGTCCCTGTAGGGATGTAGCAATACTTCATATTATAATATAAAGCATTGTGAAAGATTGACCAGTGTGCTTACTTACACCTCCACATTTAACCAACCAGTGCAGGGAAACACAAATACACAAACCAGTGCACACTTGCCTGGAGCATCCCTAACCAGGGTGCCCGGGGAGCAGTTATGGGTTAGTTGCTCAAGGGCATGTCAGTGTCCTGTCGCTTTAGGGGATTGAAGCGGTGACCTTCCAGTCACAAGGCTGGTTCCTTAACCACAAGCCCATGGATGCTCTCTATAGATACCATACTGTATCATATTGTATTAACAGATTAGATTCATCTTTATATGAATTATATTGTTGTATGATGCAATAAAATAAAGTCTAAATAAATGCATATTCCATACAGTCCCAATGTTTTCCTATTTGCGGTTGTACAATTCAAGTACCTGACTGCACAAAGCACTTACTGGCTTCCACCATGTTTTCTTAGCTGAGCAGATGGGGATGGGGGTGGAGTAATGGGATGCTGAGGATGGTCTTATGAAATGACTGACAGGAGATCAATGTAAACGCAGACAAGGACTTTATTATGTTGTGCAGTTTTACAAACTGTAAACGTGTGCTGCCGACGTTGCTAAACAATCATATGTTCTACATCTACAGTTTGTATTAAGAAGAAAAATCGACTAAAGCTCTAATGGAATTGGATTATCAGGACGACGTCTGTTATGAAACGTCTCCTGAGGGAAGAAAAGCACTAAATGACTACAGGACGAGCGAGTTTATGGGGGGTTGTGTTTTTACCAAACCCGGATGTCTGTATCATGTGATAATTTGCTCAAACGTATAATTTATTCACTTATTTATTCTCGTTATTAACCTTAAAGCTTGTGTCTATTGTATTATCAGTTTGAATATAAAGTTATTTACTTGTATAAGGCTGTCTTCAGACTGCAGGCAAATTGGATTTGTTTTTCAAATCAGATCTGCTGAGACGACTGTTCACACTATTATTAGTAAGTGATCAGATCAGATTTGTATGTCCACACATCACAAGTTTGTCTGTTTGCGTTTGTAACAGTGCAGGCGTCAGTAATTACATCCGTGCTGGTGACGTGGCTTCAGAGTTGCCAAGTTCATGGTTTCTCCACAAAAATTTGGTATTTATTTTAAGCACTCATTGGAAATTTCAGAGGTTCTGTGGTGTTGGTTTTTGGAGTACTTTTAAAATGTATCATCAAAAACTTTTATAGTGACAGCAGAAAAATAGTAGTGTTGAAGATGGCTTAGGTAGACTTTCTAATATTAGAAGTCCCCATTTGAGGGATCTGAAAATGTAGATTAAGACCAAAATATGATTTAAGTCTAACAAAAAACAGTTATAACTTTCTCTGTCATCTGTGATTGGACTTGATAGATTTTGTCTGTTTTTAAGCTTGTGTAGGACAGCTTTCCGTCAGACAATGGGATGCAGAATGTTTTGGGACCTGGCAACCTTGGACTCCACTGTGGTGCCCTTTGTTGTGCTTCTTGGATACATGCACTTCTGTCACTCTGGGTTTGATGTGTCATTCTTTGTCATGTTGTGAGTGACGTGAAAGGCACTTTGAAATCCGATTTGAGCGGTCAGACCGTCCAGCCTGAGACAGGTCTGTACAAATCTGATTGTAATCGGATTTCAAACCCCCTCCAAATGTGGCTTGGAGTTTTTTTGGGAATGTTTTTTTTTTTTATAAATACATTTATGAATTTAAAATTTTATGTTTTTGTAACTGTTTTTTAACCACTGTTTAGGAGAAACACAGTGCTATAGATTGTTCAGTTAAGCTAATGCTAGCTAGCAGCGAGCTATACGTCCTGCAACTTCTCCATTAAAAATAAGAGTCCCTCCAGAAAGAGGACGAAATCTCTACATTTCTTGAAATAGTTGAATAGATAATATGTATCACAGATTAGACTGTATGGCAGAAGAAACATTTATTGTGAATGTTTTTTTATTAAACACATTTATGAATTTAGCATTTTATGATATTTTACATTGACCACTGTTTTAATAATAATAATAATAATTAATAATAATAATAATAATAATAATAATAATAATAATGCAATTTTAACAGAGAGAAGAAAGGTTTATGCACATCATGTCAAGAACACCCTCCCCTGTCTTAAAATCACAGTAACATACGACCTCACGACTTACTGCTTTATTTTCCAAATTTACCTGTAAAATCAGAGTGATTTGCATAAATGATCAGGTGAGCTCTGATGTAGTGCCGGGGGCAGCCATGGCCTAGTGGTAAGGATCTGGTCTTGTGACCAGAAGGTCGCTGGTTCGATCCCCAGACAGGACATGACTGAAGTGCCCTTGAGCAAGGCACCTAACCCCCTAACTGCTCCCTGGGCGCCGGTGGATAAGGGCTGCCCACCGCTTCGGGCACAAATTCTCACAGCCTAGTGTGTTCACTAGTGTGTGTGTGGAGGTCAAATTCCGTTGTGTGAAAAATCACATTGGCTAAATTGGTTAATCTTAATCTCTTATGTGTCCTACTACTACTTTATTTATAAAGCACCTTAAACAACAGCAGCTGCAACAAAGTGCTGTACATATATAAATCAAATAAACCAGTACACCTCAACATGTGTGGTTAATTCAGTCTGTATTTTTCTCAGATGATGACAGGACAAAGGAGGAGCTCCTGTAAAAGAAGAAATAACCCCACGACCCCATGTACATTTAATCCAATCTGAACAGTGCACCTTAAAGCACATTGCCAAGCTCTCCGTAATTTCGCTATAAGGAGAAACTGATTTCTGAATGTTGTGAATGGCCACAGTCCTGCTAGCCTGGTGTTTACAGCTGCGTGCTGAAGCACGTGCACGGCGGATGGGCGCGCAGGAAATGGACTTGACAGGCTTGTAGCCGTGAGCCTGACATACACAGCCTTCAGCTGAGCCTGTCACAGGGGCAGCACCCCACCCCCACCCTCCACAGTCACCCCTCCTTCAACAACACACACACATAAGCTGTCACCAGGCATTAGGAAGACATACACATACACACACTTGCATCCTTCCCTGCCTACACACACTCAGTCTGGGTCATTCACAACACCAGCAGTCCTGACTTCTCCCTGTTGGGCCCAGGCTGGATCCCTGAGCTCACAAGACATCAGTTGGTTTGTAAATGTGAGCAGCAAGGCTTGTCTGGACTCCATCTTTGAGCTCATGCTGGGGAATTTGTGGTGCTTATACTTGAGCACGGAGGAGAAAAAGATGGGGGGAAAACAGTCTGTGTCTGTGGTCTGATCAGAGCGAGCAGCTGACGTTAAAAAAAAAGCATCACATGCTGCCTATATCACTGACTTCCAAATGACATTGAGCTCAGGATTGTCAGGAAAAGGAGATGCATAGCCCGCTCTAATTGGATCAGCCAGTGGTGTAGGGGGACGAACGATGGCACGTTCATCTTGACCTCGTTTGGCTAGTTATGGGCAGAAGGCCAACAATATGACCACCGAATCTGACTTTGTCACCCTTTTAATGGAGGAATTTTTCACATTTTCAGCATAAACAGAGCTTTGAAATTTGAACATTCAGAGTGTTCTGATGTTAAACTGAGAAGCTTGTCCACTCACTATGATGCACAGATAGTCATTTTATTTACTGTCTTAAAAGGTTGGTAATGGTAATATATCACATATCATCTGTTGTAAAATAACAATCATTAATAGTTTTGTTGCTTTTGATACATTTCTGCTTTACAAACACCCTGCAAGCATCACTGAATGTGTTACAAAATACACTTTATGGCACTCAAGACATCAGCATGTGTAGCTCCTATCAAGACTGTTGTGAACAATTTTAGACAGATAGAAACTGTGCATGGAGGATGAACGGATGCAGGGATGGATGGATCGATAGATAGATACTGTAGGTGGAGGATGGATGGATGGATGGATGGATAGATGATAGATGGATGAATGGATAGATATTGTAGGTGGAGGGTGGATGGACGGATAGATGGATAGATAGATGGACAGATAGACAGATAGATAAATAAATACTGCAAGGGATGTATGGATGGATGGATAGATACTATAAGTGGTGGGTAGATGGATGGATGGATAGATAGATACTGTAGGTGGAGGATGGTTGAACGGATGGATTGGATGGATAGCTAGATAGACATATAGATAGATACTGTAGGTGAAGGATGGATGGATGGATGGATGGATGGATAGATAGATATTGTAGGTGGAGGATAGATGGATGGATGGATAGATAAATAGATAAATACTGTAGGTGAAGGATGGATGGATGATGGATGGATGAATGGATAGATAGATAGATACTGTAACTGAAGGATAGATGGATGGATGGATGGATGGATATATAGATACTGTAGGTGGAGGATGGATGGATGGATAGATAGATACTGTAAGTGGAGGATGGATGGATGATGGATGGATGGATATATAGATAGATACTGTAGGTGGAGGATGGATGGATGGATGGATAGATACTGTAGGTGAAGGATGGATGGATGATGGATGGATGAATGGATAGATAGATAGATACTGTAAGTGAAGGATAGATGGATGGATGGATGGATGGATAGATACTGTAGGTGGAGGATGTACGGATGGATGGACAGATAGATACTCTAGGTGGAGGGTGGATGGATGATGGAAGGATGGATGGATAAATAGATACTGTAGTTGGAGGATGGAGGGATAGATGGATGGATAGATAGATACTGTAGGTGGAGGATGGAAGGATGGATGGATGGATGGATAGATAGATACTGTAGGTGGAGGATGGTTGAACGGATGGATTGGATGGATAGCTAGATAGACATATAGATAGATACTGTAGGTGAAGGATGGATGGATGGATGGATGGATGGATAGATAGATACTGTAGGTGGAGGATGGATGGATGGATGGATCGATAGATAGATACTGTAGGTGGAGGATGGACGGATGGATGGATGGATGGATAGACAGATACTGTAGGTGGAGGATCGATGGATAGATAGATAGATACTGTAGGTGGAGGAAGGATGGACGGATGGATGGATGAATGGATGGATGGATGGATGGATAGATAGATACTGTAGGTGGAGGATGGGAGGATGGATGGATGGATGGATAGATAGATATTGTAGGTGGAGGATAGATGGATGGATGGATAGATAAATAGATAAATACTGTAGGTGAAGGATGGATGGATGAT